>JAFVLL020018317.1:0-78859 GCA_021397915.2 Tor tambroides | reverse complement strand
AGGTACTGTGGAGGTACTCTATAGTTACAAATAGATACACTGTAAATTCTGTTTAATTACGCGGTACATTGCGGGCTGTAATCTAAAGCGTTACCTCATTTTCTATTTCTGTTTTAAATTCATTTTAGATCAATTTCTAATTCTATGTTTTTATTATTTTTAATTCCTTGTTTTTATTGCTGTGATTATTTTTTTTAATGACTATTTTACTTCCTTTTATGTAAAGCACTTTGAATTACCATTGTGTATGAAATGTGCTATATAAATAAACTTGCCTTGCCTTGCCTTGCCTTGATAGAATGCAAAGAAAGCTGGGTGAGAACAAGAGGACAAAAGAGGCAGAGAGACAAAGAATTAAAAGAGAGATAGCTGCTATCTGACATGTTATTGTTCATCTCCACTCAGTGTTCCTGCTATCTTACTGTGTGTGTGTGTGTGTTTTCAGGGTCTTCTGCAGGGCTGCAACTCCATGTGTGCTGGATATCTCTTTCAGCCGGATAAGCAGTATGATGTCACCTATGACACAGGGGACAAGGCCATACAGTGTGGCCGCCATGTAGACATCTTCAAATTCTGGCTCATGTGGAAATCAAAGGTGTGTGTGCACATCAATGAGATCAGAACCTTAGTGTCTGATAATGTGTTACTCATGAATGAATCAAATGCAGGATGCAGAAATCATGGTTTTAATGGACTGATGAAAAACAAATTGGATAGATGGATGGACGGATGAAAAGTTGGATGGATGATGGATTGTTGAATAGTTGAATGTGTGATGAATAAATGGGTGGAAGATGAACAGTTGTATGTATGAAGTGGTGGATAGATGGATAGATGAACAGTTAGAATGAATGATAGATGGATGGGTGATGGATGCATTGGGTGGATGGATGCATGAACATTTGGATGGAGGGATGGATGAACAGTTGGAATTAATGATGGATGGATGGATGGATGCATTGGATGGATGGATGGATGGATGGATGGATGGATGAATGGATGGATAAAGTTGGCTGGATAATGGATTAATTGATGACTGGATGAACAGTTGAATAGTTGAATTGATGATGGATAAATGGGTGGAAGATGAACCACCCATATATGAAGGGTTGGATGGATGAACAGTTGGAATTAATGATGTATAATGTATGTGATGTATAAATGAATGAATGGAGGGAGGGAGGGAAGGATGAAAAGTTGGATGGATTATGAATTAATTGATGACTGGTTGAGTAGTTGGATTTATGAATGATTAGATGGATGATGGATGGATGGATGAATAGTTGAATGGACTGTGGATAAATGGGTGGATTAACAGTTGGGATGAATGGGATGGATGATGGATGAATGGTTGGATAGCAAGATGGATGGATGGATGAATGGATGTACAGTTGGATGGATAGATGGTGATTGTATATTTACTGTATAGTCATGTATAGAATTAATGGCGATCCAACACCAAGATGATTCTGTAGAATATCAGTTGTGATGTTATGGATCTGTCATCTTTAACAGGGCACTATAGGCTTTGAGAAGCACATTGACAGATGTCTGGAGCTGTCTGAGTATCTCTACCACAAGATAAAGAACCGAGAAGGATATGAGATGGTGTTTCAAGGGGAGGTGAGTGAAAACAATCACCACAGAGTTTACCACTATCCATCACGTACTAGTGCTATTCAGAGACAAAGTTTCTTTCATAACTTTTTTAATGCTGCCCTTCTGTGTTTCTTAGCCTCAACACACCAATGTGTGTTTCTGGTACTTTCCTCCAAGCCTGCGCCTCCTGCCAGATGGAGAAGAGAAAAGACAACGACTTCATAAGGTGAGATGATACTCAGACTCCTTCTCAGTCTACATAAGTTGCTCTTATGTAACTGATCAAATACAAATGTGTATATGCCACATATTTCACCACTCGCTTTATTTAGCCAGGTTATCTTAAGCTTCTGTCCTGTGAATTATATCTAGGTTGCCCCCAAGATCAAGGCAATGATGATGGAGTGTGGGACAACAATGGTGGGCTACCAGCCTCAAGGCGATAAGGTCAACTTCTTCAGAATGGTTGTCTCTAATCCGGCTGTAACCAGGTCTGACATTGACTTCCTGATCGATGAGATAGAAAGACTGGGACAGGATTTATAGAGCACACAGGTTGGAAATTCTGTAGATTTTAGTAAATTCTGTAGAAGTATAGGAAATGGAGAAGACATTTTGAAGTATTGTATCAGCTGGACATTCCAGAGTATTAGACCAATGAGGTGCTCTAGAATAATGAACTTCTCAGATATTCTAAAATGTTCCACTAGGAAAATGGACATTCCAGAATGCAAGAGGTGGTGAGCTCTTCAAGCTATAATTTCATAATGAAGGATCATATTTCCTCCTATGACATTATATGTCTTCTCCTCTTCCCTTCTCCCTGTTCTCTTGTCTCCTGTATATTGTGTTCTGTTCTTTCTATAGTGACACTTTACAATAAGGTTTCCTTTCTGATTAACTACATTTGTAAACCTGAACTGACACTGAGAAATAACATATATACTGGTATAATAGAACATTATTGCCTGGTTTCACAGACAGTGCTTAGACTAAGCCAGGATTAGGCCATAGTTCAATTAGGACTTTTAAGTAATTTTTATAAACATGCTTAGAAAAAAAACATTACTGGTGTGCATCTTGAGACAAAACAAAAGCACTGATGTATTTTAAGATCAGTCAGTGCAAGTTTATTTCAGTTGAAACAGCTAAGACTTACATTTTAGTCTAGGACTAGGCTTAAGCCTTGTCTGTGAAACCGGGGGTATATGTTATGTTATATTAATAAATACTACAAATATTTTTTTCAATAGTTTTAAAATAGTTTTGCAACTGGAAAGCTACATGACATTTCTCAGTATTGAGATTGTAATGTTGTTCTTGTTCTTGAAGCAGTTAAACTTACAGTCCTTACAGCGCCACCTTGGATGCGCATTATTTTCTAATAATTCAACCGCCCATTGTCGATTATTTAATACTTAATGCATTAACTCATGTTAAGTAATGAAACCTTGTTGTAGAGTGTTACCCTTTCTTTTAACAGGAAAAATTATACTCACTATATAGCACAACTGGAAATTTAAGATATGTTCATGGTTCAATACAAGTTAAGCTCTATGACAGTGTCTGTGATACTCCGTTGATTACCACAGAATTCTACAAAGAAACAATAATTGTGCTTACAGTATTGATCTTTCAATGGAAATTTAATGGGCAAGGCATCAGAGTAGCAATACCTCACTGTATTAAAAATATAGTCGCAATTACGATTGAGAAAACTGCAGCTCAAATATGACACATTTTTGTTCAGAATAATGTTAAGATAAGATTTTTTTTTTTTTGCCTTAACCTGAATATCTTGCCCCATAGACAACCATTGTAAGTGCATTAATTTAAACACAATATTTTTGTACAGACTGAGGGACATAGAGCATAACTTTCAAACATTAACAAAAATCCAGAACTGGTCTGAATTCTCAATAAAAAAGTTTAAGAATATACTGTAATATACTACCATCTAAGAGCCATCTGGACTGTCCATGTGATTGCACAATGCATAAATTCTTAGCTGTTATGTCATGAAGATTAATTGAAGTGTGTACCATTGTACCAAGTACTGTATTGACGCGCTGTGTTTTTAGAATTTATGACTCTTTGTGTAAACTGTGATTGTTTGTGACAAACATATATATCACATTGTTTTACAGTAAGAAATGTTTGAATAGTGGTAAAGATATTACTTATATCACAAGAATAATTGTGTGACAGAGATTATTTGTATTTTCATTTGTATTTTGAGAGACAATATTTATCTATATTGTTTAAAAGAGTGCATTAGAGATTTTAATTAATTTATTAACCAAAGACATGGAACAAAATGACATTTCACTGTCAATCTACATACTTGCAACACTCTGCTACATTATATGGCCAGAAGTAAGTGACCATCTGATTCTAATTAATGAGTTTTGCTATTCCAGTAACTCCAGTAAAGACAAATTTCAATGCTACAACATAATGTCCATCTAGAGAAACGGTGGTACCCAAAACAGGGTCCATATATGGTTTAAGAAGTCTGGTGGGGAAGACTTTGACAGTCCTGCACAAAGCCCAGATGTGAACCCCACTAAACAACTTTTCCAGACCCCCTCACCCAACATCAGTGCCTTTGGCCATATAGTGTATCAAACTTAGTTTAAGAAATGAATGTCTATCTTAAGATATCAATATAACAGAGCATTTTCTAACCATAGTGCAATGAATGCTGTAGATTTAGTCACTGGTATTCATGAATTAATATAAAAAAGAACTGTAAAAAGGAAAGAAAAAAATCTATAATAAAGTCTCTTAACTTCTGTTAAGAGAAAAACACAGCGACGTCACAGCGATGATCCTCCAGAAAGGGAAATGTATTTTATTAGCATCTATATTTGTAGTATTAGTAATATTTAGTCATTTAGTTTAATTTCTTCAATATAGACCAAACACAATTTCACATTCCTAAATCAACAAACTATGCTAATAATTTGTGTACACTATGCTTACTTCAGTCTGCACAGTAGATGTAAAGCTAATGATCCCTAGATTGAAGGGCCTGAGTGTTTACTAACTAAAAATGTGCATTGTAACTGGCTTGCAGTATGTGCAATATTACTGTTCACTGTCACCAGTACAAATAAACACTCAGCTTGAAAAATCTTGGTATATTTTGTGTGTATTCATGGAAATTTTTCATTTTTCATGGGAATAGTTTTGGAGAAATGCACTGTAGAACTATATCACTTGTTCACCAATGGATGCTCTGCAGTGAATGGGTGCCATCAGAATGAGAGTCCAAACAGCTGATAAAAACATCACAATAATCCACAAGTAATCCAAACAACTCCAGTCCATCAATCAACTTCTTGTGAAGTGAAAAGCTGTGTTTTAACTTTAAACGGTCACTTCTGGCCAAAATATGAGTCCATAATATCACTTTTTCCAGCTGAAAAGTCCATTTCTCTGTTTTGCTCTCACATCAAAATCACCAACATATTTGTTTAGAGCTGTTTTGAACTGATTTTGCAGATCTGTGCAGAGTTCTCTCCAGATTCCAGATATTTCACTGGAGAAATCATTATGGACAGAGGAATCTATTTTAGCTGGAATCAATCAATTGAAGTTAAAAAAAAATAAAAAATCTTAATGTAACAAATATGCAGCTATCCACTTCACAAGATGTTAACTGATGGACTGGAGTCATGTGGATTACTTGTGGATTATTGTGATGTTTTTATCAGCTGTTTGGACTCTCATTCTGACGGCACCCATTCACTGAAGAGGATCCATTGGTGAGCAAGTGATGTTATGCTACATTTCCCAAATCTGTTCCAATGAGGAAACAAACTCATTTACATCTTGGATGGCCTGATTTTCAGCAAATGTTCATTTTTGGGTGTACTATTCCTTAAATATTTCAGATCAAAAATAAATACTGTGTTCTATCTTATAATGGTTTTCTCTGAAGAAAAAGATGGGTGTCTTGGGGTCAGTGCATAAAACAAGAGGAAGAAAATCAAAGCACTATGGTGAGGTCATCATTCATTGTAATAGACAAAGAGTCCACACCACTCATTAGACTCCATAAGATGCTGAATTTCCATGTTCCAGCTCATTTCACAGGGATTATCTATGAATTTCACAGCCATTGGATATAATGTTGAGACACAGCTGCAGCATTAAATGCAACTCTCTAATCGAAATGCAATCACTACAAAACGCACCATTACCTTACCCAAAAAGCTTCTTGTGGCAGATTTCAGACAGAAAGCCTTTTGCCGTAAACGAAAGTGATTCGCCTAAGGACAGGGAAAAGAGACTCCGGATCTACAGATCTCATCTTATATCCAGCCACTCTTTCCTCAGTCTCCACTGTCACTCCTCGTTTCTCTCATTAATAACCCTGAGCAGGAGTTTTACTGAGTGATCATAGCAGTGAAGAGCTGCCAGTCCTCTGTGGGAGCAGGTTTGCTCATTATTTACCTCTTTAAAGATATTTATCATAAAAGCCATCAGGCCTTGTTCTCGTTCATAAGCAAAGGCGGCCTGTGGGGAGCCAATTTCAGTGTTCTGCTGGCTGAATGCCTTGTATCTGGGTTGGGTTAATGCAGGAGAAAGGTATATTTCTGCTCGTTTTTTTTTTGTTTTGTTTTTTTCATTTCGAGCTGGGTTTTACCCTGCTGCCTGAAACTGTGTGATTTCTGGCATTGCAGAAGACATGGAAAGCAATAACAGCTTTACACTTTTTTGCTTTTTGTTCCTTTGGATAAAAGCATCTGCTAAATGCATGAATGCAAATGTGAACGTTCCAAAAGGAGGGTTTCACAACGATGCCATGAAAGAACCATAATGATATACATAAATGGACATAAATATGATATTACATGTATTTAGATTAATGGTATGTGTATTTAACTTCAAACTGTTTATTCATTATCTGTTATTAAAACTCTTTATCTACTAGTTCTCTTTCTGTTTGAGATTCCACTGCTACAGCTGTAAATGTTATTTTCCCATAATGTCAAATGGAAAAGCCTTGTAGAACCTTGTGGAAAGCAGCCAAAAGCTCTCACTTACTCACATTAGCTTCACAGTCTTAGCAGAGCTCTTCTGCACCCATCCATTCCAATTACAAGCATTATTAAACTTAGAGCTGCATTGGAAAGAATAAGCTTGGCTCTCTTCCCACACACTCACACACACACACACACACACACGTCTCAGGTGTGCTGTGTAGACTGGGCAGTAGACTGAGAAAACCAGCCGTCTGCTCTGCTTTACCCCATATATATATCTACAAGACAATTTGCACTCACACACTTTTGCCATTGCATATAAGACAACCATCCAAACAAAAACAGATTGCTGTGAAACCTCTTTACAGTTAATGTCTTTTTTTGCAATAACATAAAAGTACCATGACATTATTGGAAGTGCCTTGAGTACGGCATAAATACCATGGTGCATCCGTGCACCACCACTGTATCTCAGACAAAGACACTCTTCCAATTTATAGTTTTTTTAGAATCCAGTTTGATTGATAGATATGTTTGGTTGATTTTGATGTATGGGTGAAAAGCAGTGCCCATCTAAAACTGGTTTGTGTTAGTGGTGTTAACTAGGTTAGTAGGTCTGAGGTTGGGTTTAAAATGTACAGATTCCTTGGGACTATCAAGTGCACTCCAAAAATACTTATTTTACTTAAAACGAATACTTCTTGAAACTAAATTGGCCCACGTTTTAGCTATAAAAATATAGGTCCCACTTTATATTAGGTGGCCTTAACTACATAGATCAAAAAATAAGTACACTGTACTTATTGTGTTCATATTATATTGCAAAACACTTTTGCTGCTACTGAGATGGGATATGGGTAAATTTAGGGACAGGTTTGGTGGTATGGGTAGGTTTAAAGATGGGTTAGGTTTAAGGGATGGGTCAACAGTGTAATTATAATTGCAGAAATTAATTACAGATGTAATTACATGCATGTATTTTAAAGATATAAGTACAAATTAAAAACATGTATGTACACAATAAATACACTGTACCAAATGATTAATTTAAATATAAGTACATAGTAGTTAAGGCCACTTATAAATTGGGACCAAAATATACTTTGAAATACACTGAGTAAAATACCAGTTTAATCATTATTGTGAACATCACATCATACAGTTTACAGTTTATGTATTATTTTTGCTCTTTAAGTACTAGGTTCCTATTTAGGTATTGGTTTTTATACTTGAAATAAACCTTAAAGGCAAGACAATGGAAAACCCTTTTTTTCCCAATGCACTGATCAATTTTAAGATTTTGGGATATTTTCTCTTTTTTCAGAAAATATCCAATATTTACACATTTTTCTGATTTATGGAGAAAAATCAGAAAAATGTGTAATATCCCCACTGAGACATAAAACCAAATATCCCCACAGACATTTGAACTTGGCTTTATCCAATTTTCTGTTCTGGATATGCAGGCCTATGCAAATTAGTGCCCATTTAATTACATAATGTATAATTGAAACATAATGTTAATACAAACCCTCACCTGTGATGTCTTGCCTTATGTAGTCTACTAGATGACTTGTAGTTAAAGCTTTCCATGTACTGTACACTACGAGTTTATGCTAATGGTTTATGTATTACATGAAGAGACTTGCTCCTTTTGCTGTTTGACTTGATGTTTTGGCTTATAATAACAGCCAGTATGAATCAAGTCTGTGAGAATTAAATGCCACTGCCTGAATTACAGGTATGTCATGTGACAAGACTGTTATCGCCTACTGTTTACAGTGTTTGTAGTGTAATAATGGCACATACTGCTACGAAAAAAAGCAGCAGCAGGCAGTAGTGTGTACTGCGCAGTATGCAGCAAGCCATGAGCCAGTGTTCTATTTCAGACACAGCCAGCATCTCTCCAGCGCCCTCAAGCGGTCCGATCTGCAGCTGCGCTCTCCTTCTTTTTCTCTGGCACTGCCTGCGTCTGATAAATACCGACAGCCGCTCTGTGCTGAAGCCTGCAGTTGAAACAGTGATGATGATATTGACAAAAATGGGCTGGAGTGCTGCCAGTTTGTTTCCCGTTCGTTCTCTCCATTATTTGTTCCTTCCTAAATCACTTTCTGGAACGCGGTGTAATCAGTGCAGCCTTAATACATTAACCTCTGCATACAGGCGTCTTCTGCAGTCCTTACTAAATTATACCGTGTTAACCATACTTCACTGATTATTCATTCAGCAATCATTCATAATTAACATGCCTAATCAGTTATGCAAAATAAGATTTATTATTGAAGCTCTTTGAAACGCATCATCATTTCCACGAGCAATTGTTTCTGGTTCTGGAGTGTGACGCTTCAGAAGTGTTTGTTTGGTCCACACAGTGTGTGAGTCTGTAACGGGGCTCTTGTTAAGGTTGACAGTCTGCTGGTGAGTAATTAAAAAGCCCAGATGTTCATCAGGTAGGCTATTAGGTACAGTAAAAAGACAAAAGAGCTGGAACAGAAACACTGCATGAGACAATGAAAGAATAGACATCAGCCGCTTTATTTGTGAGATCGGCAACACATTCACACATTGGAAGGGGAGTGATGGATAGTCAGCTGGTTTTAGGGCAACAGACATGTACATTTAAACCCTGGATTGCATTCACTTCATTTACTGTGCCAGCTGGACATCTAGCGGCCGATCGAGGAAGTGCATGCAGTGCTATTTATCAACACTTTAACCAAATAACGCGTTATTTCTCGAATAAAATCAGGGCCAAATTTGTTCAGTCTGGTGGAAATGAATAGAATGTTTGAATATATATATTTTTTTTATCTTATACCTATATTATTATAGGCCTATTAATATATTAAACAGAAATATTTTTACATAGGCCTAATTAAGATTTAAATTGTTTGCGGTAGCTGAATTTCTTTGTTTTCTTCGGCTATTGATTTTTCGACTCTCTTTCGGGTTTTGACTCTCGGCTTTTAGGGCCTTCTGGTTTTGACATTTTATCTGGTTTTGACTCTGCAATTAGAGAAACGCCAATCCAGAAGACGGCAGCGATCGGAGATTATCAAAGTAGCCTATGCAAAAACCACACCGCACATTAAGTCACAAATACTGACTGTCTATAACTTCACTAAATTGTTTTTAATGAAATCTTAATTATTCGGCATAAAAAAAAGAAAGAAAGAAAGAAAGAAAGAAAGAAAGAAAAAGAAAGAAAGAAAAGAAAATAGAAACCATCACAGAATTTGTAATGGGTTTACTGCCTATAATATGAATTGTATTGGTTTTAATGGAAACGGTAATGGTGTCTGCGGGTCTCTACTGGTAATTGGTCGTCTTCAACTGGTGCCTTGTTAAAACCATTCTAATGAAATATGTCCCAAAACACACTACAGGAAACCATTTTTTAAATGGTTTTAATGGTTAAAAGTTGATGATTAGTAATAGTGCTGTCCAACGATTAATCGCGATTAATCGCATCCAAAAAAAGTTTTTGTTTACAACATAGGGTGAATTCGGGTAATCTGGGACACTTTTTGCAATTTTGACTTCTGCAATTTATTTCGATATCTATCTAACACATTAGATCAACACATTAGACTTTTCTGAAATCCCTAAGATGTTTTCTAACCACACCAAAAGAAAGAATGTAGATATTATACCCAGAAGAGACATGCCACACCTATTAATGTTTTTGTGCCAAAAAACAAAAATTCTGCCTCAGTTTGATAATCTGGGACAGGTCACTTTGTAATCTGGGACATATGTGTTAGGCCTAAAAAAGCCTATATTCACCATACTTTATGCATGCCGAACACAATATCACCAATAGCTCCCTTCATTCTACTCTCATTCCATTGGTTTAGCTTCTTCGTATTTCTCTCATTTCCCTCTCTCTCTCTCTTCCTCTCTCTTTCTGTTGCCATCTCTTTTCCTGACGCTGTGGTGCCATAGTATTCTGTAATACATTTCATTGAGTTAATTAAAGGCCATGGATATTTTCATATGTTAGCTGACTGTCTGTGTGTGTATGTGTATGTATGGGTGTGGGTATGGGTATGGGTATGGGTGTGGGGTATGGGTATGGGTGTGGGGTGTGGGTGTGGGTGTGGGTGTGGGTGTGGGGTGGGGTTGCATGCATGTATGTGTATGTGTATGTGTATGTGTGCGTTTGTGTACAGAACATTGTCAACTGGCCTGGGCACAGATCCCCCTCCTGCTCAGTGATTTGAACCGTTGTATATACTAAACTAACTGGGAATTTGGGAAATGAAATTAATGGTTTACTTCATCCTGAGACCTTTGCTTGCTATTGGAATACGTTTTCCAGATTCCATCTCTGTAGCATCTCTCTAGCTAGCTGGTTGAGCTAGCTGCTAGCTACTGTGAACTTATGCTAATGTTATAACCTCCAGCATTAACACCCATTTCTCATTATGGCATATATTGGCCCTTGTCATTAGACTTATAAAGTCCCTAAATGCATATTTCCCCCATTTGAAGACTGTCCCAGATTACCCAAAGCATGCTGTCCCACATTCTCAATCATATTTGATAATGTGGGACAACAAAAAAGAAAAAAAAAACTAAAACACATTTTCAACACTTTAATACATATTTTGATGCTTGAATAGATCACAAACATAATTTGACAACAATTAGGAACATTGTCTTATTTATGACAGATTTATGTCCTTAACATTTATCTAGTCAGAATCCTATGTCACTGACCTTGTCATGCAATTCCCAGGGGAGCTTCTTGATTGACAAGTGCCCTGCCCCTTTCTGTGGAATCACCCCCATGAAGTCATGTGATTTCAGTCACATGACATCCATGCTAAAATTATAGTAAAAGTCCTGTTGAATAACATTGTTAGAACAGGAAATAAACACACTGGAGTTTAGGTGTCCCAGATTACCCAATGTCCCAGATTACCCGAATTCACCCTATATGAGTGTGTACTGTGTATATTTATAAATAAATACAAACACATGCATGTATATGTTTAAGAAAAATATTTTTTGTTTATATAGTAAATATATTTATATATAATATAAAATATAATATCAATATATAAATGTATACACATGTAAACATTTTCAAAATATATACTGTATGTGTGTGTATTTATATATACATAATAAATATACACAGTACACACATATATTATGTAAACAAAAACTTTTATTTTGGATGCGATTAATCATGATTAATCATTTGACAGCCCTAATTAGCAATGTTTATAATGGTATTTGTAGTGGAAACCATTAAAATTTCTGTGATGGTTTCTATTGTTTTTTTTTTCTTTGTCAAGTATTGCAACAAACAACAGGCTGAAAATTGGTTCTATATGGACAAACATTATAATAACTCCGCTGAAAATAACAGTTGAAAACAGCTTGCCTTGGTCATAGCTGGTTTGAAGACTGTTTTTAGAGAGGTTTTGGCCAGCTCTTTAGCTGGTCAGGCTGAGAGACCAGCATGACTAGCTTAGCGGCTGGGAGACCAATTAAAACCAGATAGGCTACTTCCATCTTAAACCAGCTAAAACCAGCCAACCGCCAACCAGCTTTAGCTGTTTTTATTATTTATTTATTATTTATTTCAGTAGGGCGATCCCTGCTGAAAAAAAAAACAGCATATGCTGGTTAGGGAGGTTTTGAAGCTGGGATGCTGGTTTAAGCTGGTGCTTTGTTGGTTTAAACTGGTCATGTGCTGGTCCGACCAGCTTAAGACTGGTCACCAGCATAAACCAGCATCCCAGCTTCAACACCTACCTAACCAGCATATGCTGTTTGTTTTTTTTCAAAAGGGATGTAATGTTTCATTACTATACACTCTTTGTTATTAAAATGCACACCAGGTACACAGCTTTCTGTAAACTGGCTTTCTTATACATACAGCACAATTCCCACTGAACCTTCCCTACCCTGAACTTTTGCCTTGTACAAGTGGAAACACATAGAGCCATGTTTGGTGTGCTGCTGATCACCTGAGAAAGAGTGGACAGATGAGACAAGTGTTTCTGCTAGTGGACTTTATGGATAAGCATGGCGAGGACAGTGTGAGTGTGTGTGATGGTGTTTGTCACTTCTATGCAGAGACTGTATTTGTCAAATGTGTGTTTGTGTTCATGAAGAGTGGCCTGTTCAGGGTCGACGGGTCAGTTAAACGCTGTCAGGAGCTGAGAAAATGTTCTGATCCAGAGTTGGACATTGGAATCCACATCAATTCCCTGAAGACCAGTTTTAATATGTAGGTCAGATAGGAATTTCTCCAGAGGCGCACAGGACATGGCTGCTGACGGTCTTCAGGAGTAAGTGAAGCTGATTTGCTGATGAGTGAACATCACACTGCACAATAAAACAAATTTGTCACATTTGACTGAATATATTTGATTTTAATCTCATAGATTCCAAAGAGGAAGAACTGAATCAGGCCCTGAAGAGGATCTTGAGCTATCTTCCAGAAGAACTTTATATTGTCCTCTGTTACCTGATGTTCTTCCTGTCCCGTTGTGGCTGCTGAGAGTCATTCAAATCTCATGACACCCGAGAGCCTGGCAATAGTGTTTGGACCCTCCAGTCTGATACTGTACTTCAGTACAACATAAATTAAGGACTAAGACTTCTAGATTAACACGCACAGGTTTGTAGGGTCTTATAAAACACAAACCAGACTGTTGTAGCTGTCAGTTACAAAAGGAAGATGGATGTCTGATGTAGTTAGTAAAGCGACACGTTTGTTATCTGCGTGTGCAGCGTTCCTCTTGGCCCTGCTGTGATAGAGGAACAGGGGCTGTGTAACAGTTTGACAGAGCACCTGCTGGACAACCTTATTCATCCAATGCCAAACACATCCTCATGTATCCACCAGCAACACAGCAGTGAGTTTTACTGTGCTATAAGTTTGTTTCAAATAGTGGCATGTAACTAGGATAATGAATTTGAGTGTTGTTCAAATATTTGTATTTACTAGGTTTTCTTCAATAAAGGGTGGCTCATCTTACCCCACAGCAATGTAAGAACATACATTTCACAGAAATGTATTCAGTTGTGTGCATTTGATAAACTCCGGCTTAATACATGCATTGAACATTACTTTGAAAGGCCAGTGGGTGGCGCTACAGAACAACAATTCACATTAACCATATTCACAACACACTAAATGGAGCTTCCTGGCATTTATTTGCAATTATTCTTTTAACAGGACTGTACAATTTATACCCAAAGTACATTATACAGCGGTTTGAAAAAGAGCGACATCAAAGCAGCAAAATAAAAAAAAACAAAAAAAAAACACCAGGAAACCAAATTTACAAGAAAAAAAAAAAGAAAAAAAAAAAAAAGGGCAAAATGTTAAACCTCTGTACAGAATGAATCTGCTGAAAGTATTAATAGCTGAAATTAAGGTCCTGTACAACAAATATACATGAATTCTCCAGAGGGGATACTTTTATTTTGTCCTGCATAGGATTCTGTACATTGCCATTCGTCTACATTTGGTTATTTTGTGCATTTAACATTAGTATGCTGCCTGGGCCTAGTGTGCCAGTAGCCGCTCTGTATGCTAGAATTACATTCTCGTAGCTAGTTGGACAAAGCAAGGAAAGCTAACACTGTTGTCTGTACCACATAACATTACTACAGAGTGAAGAATGAAACCTTTGCAGGCCAGTTACAGTAACTCTGAACATAGGCTCTTCAAAGAAATCCTTAATTTACGGAAACCCGGCAGAGGCCGTGGGAGTTGATAGTGGTTTGCCAGGTCTCTCTCCTCTTTGAACGTGGAGGCAACCGTGTGAAAAACCAAATGACAACAGTCGCATTTCAAAGTACTTAACAGTAGCTGTGCCCTATCGAGTCTTCAGAAGGCATTATTGTTTTTCTTCAATGACTTTATCGCCACATTCTCTGGGTGTCTAAATATTCATGCTTTATTTTTCTTCATTCTCTTTCCAAACACTTTTCTCAGTAAACCCAAATCTCATTGCTGCAAAAGCACAATAATTCAACACAAACTTCCTCCAGCTGAGGAAGCCAGCTTCTTTTCCTTATGGCTGCCTGGAAATGGTCCCGCCCCGCTCGAGGGAAGGGAAATCGACGCTGGCCAGTCGGGCTGTCAGTCAGAGTGTTCAGTGCAAGTTGTCAATAGGAGGCAGAGTTGGGTGCCAGCGTTCCTGACGAACTGGCCCGTCTGATGTGAGGCAGCAGGTAGGAGTCACTGCCCAGCTGGTGCACATCAAACCGGTCCTCCTTTCTGTAGGCTAGACACCGGCGGATGAACGCCTGCAGGAAACAGTAACACGCCAGTTATTACAAACGCAAAACGGTTTCTAAATAATTAGTGTGTCTAAGGAAATATGCTAACCATAACTCATCAAATTGTCTGTTTAATGGCATGTTCCATTATGGCAATGACTATGAACTGCAGAAACTAGCCCAACATATATATACAGTGGCACCTGATTGGCATGATTTTTTTTTTTTTTTTATGTTGTCATGTCACCAACATGTCTGGCAGATAAATACTTGCCATGTAAGAAACTTACATGAAAAATATCTTTTCCCTACATATTGAAACAGTTCATGGAACTCTCTCCTAACGAGCTGATGATCTGAATCAGGGCCCGTATTCACAAAACCTTTCTATCTTACCGCTAAGAGTTCTTCTAAATAGCAGTAAAAGTTTTTAGCTAAGAGTTTTCTCTTAAAACCTATCCACAAAGCTGCTGAGACAAACTTTTACTAAGGAATAGAGAGAAGTCTTAAGCTAAGAGTAAGGGGGCGGGGTTGACCTTGTTGCTATGGATGATGTCAGCATGCACAGTGATTGGCTGATAGGAGAGGGGAGGGGTCTCTGTCAGAAATACATTCATAGAAATATTGTAGAGCACGATATTATGTTGCCATATCCAAATAAAGGTTTAAAAATAATGTTAATTGCCACATTCAAATAAAGATTTTAAAATGCAGGCTAAGTGTCTTATATTAAACAAGTATATGTTCAGCTAATTGTCAGCCTCTTACATGTGTGCTTCTCGTAGCGGATATGCATATAAACCTCTATTTAATTAACAGAGTAGAATAATCATGGCTGATAGTAAGACATGCAAACGTAAAAACTGGACTCAAGAACAGCTGTTACTTCTTGCCCAACTG
The DNA here is from genome assembly GCA_021397915.2 of Tor tambroides. Lineage (NCBI taxonomy): Eukaryota > Metazoa > Chordata > Actinopteri > Cypriniformes > Cyprinidae > Tor > Tor tambroides. The sequence continues at coordinate 63,113 of JAFVLL020018317.1, read as the reverse complement.
GTTAATGAAAAGGATATAATCAAAGGAAAATTTGGAGATAACCTCCAAACCCAAAGGTGATACCTTTTTAAAAGCTCATTATCGTCAAATGTTTCTAAAATGTTTATATTCTGAGGAAAATTGCTGGCAACAGCCATTTTAGGATAGCTGTGAGTTGGTCTTAGTGACTTAGGAGTCCTCTTCACTACTCCTAACGTTTCACAGATTTAGAAGCTAGTTTTAATGCTAAAACACTTTGTGAAATACTCAGAGCAAAAATTTAGGAGTTCTAAATTTAGGACACGCCCACTATTTTTTAAGATTTTCTCCTAAATCGGCAAGTTAGGAGCTACTTTTAGCCTTAAGATGTTTTGTGAATACGGGCCCAGGTGTGTTACAACGAGACATATAAAATATGCAGACGGGAATTAGAAAGCACTGGTTTAAGGAAAATGGATATTCTTGCAATTTTTTTTTAAATAAGCTCTTTGCAGTTCATTTTTAAGAGTTCTACAGTACAATAAACTATTAAACTATTAAATTACAAATAGTAATTTCTCTAAATCAATGCTTACACCAACTTCAAGCATAATAATTTTATAAAGAATTAGCAAAAATTGTCCAAAATAGTTCTAGATCAGTGGTTCTCAACCAGGGGGTCAGCACATTTCCAAGAGGGCCTCAAGATGACTTCAAATAATTTAAAATAAGACAAAAAACATTCAAATGAGCTAAAATGAAAATGTTTCTTATTTCGATTCACCAACAACTGTCTTCTACGTTATTCCGTGAAGATTATAGCATGCTACACTGCAGAAACCGCAGAAAATGTCATGTCAACCACCCATAATTCTTTAGAATTCCATAAAAATGTTATACTGATTATTTTTCAAAGAAAATCTGAAATTACCTTGGCCTCATTGCTGGCAACGGGTTTGGAAGGGAACTGAACCTCTGTGGCTTTCAGGATGGTGTTCTCCTGTAGGATGTCCTGCTGGGACTGGTTATGGCCAAATGGCTAGAAAAACAAAAATCAAATTTGCATGGTTAAACATAACTACAGTGGACTAGAAATCAGTCAAATTACAGCTACTTCCATTTCGCACTTTAACTTGTAGATGCTACTGATAATATTCCCATTTATTCAGATAATTGCTCCTCACCTTTCTTCCATAGAGGCACTGGAAAAATATGACACCGACAGACCAGACGTCCACCTTATTGGAGATCTTTGGAGGCTCTTTACCCACCACAAAACACTCAGGGGGCAAGTACCTTACAGCCAAAAACAAGACGCGAGTGAGTTACATGCTTTAATAGTCAAAAGCCTAAATGTTAGTGTATCTGTGAGTGTGTTACCAGTAAGTGCCGGCCCCTTGTGATGTCAAGTCCATTCCATCTACTCCATAGTTATCGTCGTCCATGATTTTAGACAGTCCGAAATCTGTGATCTTTATCTCTCCGCATGCAGTTCCATCTACTAGTAAAATATTCCCTGTACACAACCACACACAAATAAATACACAAGCATATTCCCTACACGGGATTATCTTTGTTATATCTTACACATATGCATATAAGGGGTGGGTGGAAAAATAATACATATCCTACCATTCAAAAGATTTTTTTTTAAAGAAATTAATACTTTTATTCAGCAAGGCTGTATTAAATTGATCAAAAGTGACAGTAAAGATATGCTGTTCTTTTAAACTTTCTATTTATCAAATAATCTTGAAAAAAAAAAAAAAAAAAAAAGTGTTCCATTACAGTTTCTACAATAACAAAACAGTGCAACTGTTTTCAACATTGATATATATTTTTTTCGAGCAGCAAATCAGCATATTAAAATAATATCTGAAGGATAATCTGACTTTTTAGTTCAGAAATCATTTTAATATTCTGATTTGCTGCTAATAATAAAAAAACATTTATTATTATTATTATTGTTGAAAACCACCGAGTAGAATTTTTTCAGGTTTCTTTGATGAATAGAAAGTTCAGAACAACAGCATTTATCTGAAATAGAAATCTTTTGTAATATTATAAATGTCTTTATCATCACTTATGATCAATTTCAAGCATCCTTGCTAAATAAAAGTATTAATTTCCATAACTTATAATAAATAAAAATAAATAAAATATACAAAATATATAGTGACTCCAAGCTTCTGAATGGTATAGTGTATAATGTTACAAAAGCTTTTTATTTCAGATAAATGTTGGATCTTTGGATCTTTCTATTCATCAAAGAATCCTGAATAAAATGTACTCAACTGTTTTAAATATTTATAATAATAAGTTTCTTGAACAGCAAATCAGCATAATAGAATGATTTCTGAAGGATCATGTGACACTGAAGACTGGAGTAATGATGCTGAAAATTCAGCTTTGATCACAGGAATAAATTACATTTTAAAATCTATTCAAACAGAAAACAGTTATTTTAAATAGTAAAAATATTTCAAAATTTTACTGTTTTGCTGTACTTTGGATCAAATAAACGCAGGCTTGGTGAGCAGAAGAGACTTCTTTAAAAACATTAAAAATCTTACTGTCCAAAAACTTTTGACTGGTAGTGTACATGCCTATATGAAAGTATATATAGAGGTAAAAAACAAACCAAAAAAAAAAACAAGAAGATTGCATATTTCAGTGTTAGAGAGCTATGAAAAGTAAAAGGCAGAGAATGCGTATTCACCGGGTTTGAGGTCATAGTGTATTATGGGTGGCTTGATCTCGTTCAGGTATCGTAAAGCATTAACAATCTGCATGACGATAGAGCGAGCTTCTTTCTCAGACATCAGCTTGTGCTGTTTCAAGTAGAAATCCAGATCATTTCCTTCACAGTATTCCAAAACCGTACAAAACCTGCAGGAAACAGAAAACCTCGTCACTTGTGTCCGTCTCACTGATGTGTTCTGATGGCTAGTAGGTGAAATCTGCAGGGCTGAAACTCACGTGTCTGTGTCCAGTGAAAAGTAATCGTACAGTTTAACTATTCTGGGATGATCCAACTGTTTATGTATTCGGTATTCCCGACAGGCGTGTCTGCAGAGAAGAGAGGCACAGGTTACCATGGGCAACAGAGGTGAGACCCAGGCGGCCAGCGTCATGAGAGACAGACGGACTAGATTTCCAGACATTTCAAGTTCTGTACCGAATAGCAATTGGCATGGAAATACAGCCTTACATAACAATGTCCCCACACCACAATATAAGCTAGTCGCACATAAAAAATAAGAGAGAAATGGCTCTAAAAATAAAAAAAGCTTATTTAATCTTAAAGAAATTTTCAGGGTTCAATACAGCTCCGTCAGCATCATCTGTGGAAAGCTGCTGTCAGAGTAATTGGCATATTTGAATCCGAACGAGGCTACGTACTGTCCATTAAATGAATTGCATTATCAATATCCTTTTTACAGGGTTTCTTTTACAGCAGATGGTTTCTGGCTAGTTTTGTCTACTTGGAAATTTTTTGGAAAGATATATTTTAATGTTTTTTGGCTGAATGATCATGACCCTCTTCAAGGTTCACAATAACATACAAAACAGATGGTCTTTTTTTTTCCCCTTTCCATCAAATTACACATGATATCTACCCTGTCTATAAAGTTAGAGTGGATAATTCACTTTTTTTTTTCTGTTTATGCAATCTAAAATCTAATTCATTACTTGTGGTGATGGGCAGCATGCCACAGATGTAGGCCCCTATGAAATCTGTTTGAATTTTTCCCAAATTCTGTTTTTTTTTTTTTGTTTTTTTTTCAAATTCTATTTTTTCCATTTTATTTTTCTGGATTTTTCTAGACTCTGTTTTAATGGTTAATTTAAATTTTATTAATCAAAAAGCATGTCTATTTAATTGAAATCATGTACATAATTTAACACCAGTTTATTAAAAGTTTAACAAAAAAACAAAATTTACATGTATAAGGTCCTATGAAATACTTTTTTTTTTTTTTTTTTACCAAATTCTGTTTTCCATAAATTTTCTGGATTCCATTTTAATGGTTTCATTAAATTTTAATAATCAAAAGCATCTCTAAATAATTGATGTAATAAAAAAAAAAAAAAAAAAAAAAAAATATATATATATATATATATATATATAAAAAAAATTATATATATATATATATATATATATATAATTTTATTTATTTTTTCAGAAATACCTGGTTGTGCATTTACATTTTTCTGGTAAATAAATTCTGGTAAATAGTCCTTAAAAAAATAATGTTTTAATAATAATGTTATTAGTAGTAGTACTGTCATTATATTAGGCTAAGTAATATATTTCTGTCATAGTTTCTTTAAGTTAAACCGAACTTTTATTTTGACGGGCTGCTGTGAAGACTTTTAAGTTTCTGTTCTGTTCTGATTAGTATTTAAATAGTCTTTTTGCAGTTTAATATTCACAGACACTAGGCCATAACGTGTTTTGATTTAAGTGTACTGACCTACTTTTGATTTATTCACCAAAATCTGGCAAATTCCATGACATTCTGCATCGTACAGTAAATTCCATTTTTATGACTGGATTCTGCGATTCCATCCGCGTTCTCCACATCACAGAAATCATAGGGCCCCACAGATGTATTTAACGAGAACATTTCCTTGAATAGCATCAAAAAGGAGGAACATACTTGTGGTAATTTTCTTTCTTCTCCTCTCTCCAGTTTTTGTTGAGCTGATGAATCTTCACAGCAGCGTAGCGTTGCTCGATTAAGTCAAACGCCTGAAGAGCAGAATGATGAATCAAATATCCGTTTCTTTCTCAAAGGTCAGCACATATCAGGCTCTGTTATAAATGAGGGGTAAAGATACCTTGTAGACCTCACTGAAGCCACCCCTGCCCAGCAGATGTAACAGCAGGTAGCGCTCATTCAGGGTGGGATGGTCCTTGAATCTGAGAAAGATTAAAACAATAGGGGGGAAAAAAAAAAAAAAAAAAAGAAACAGGAGAGAAAGGGAGGGTGGGTGGGAAATAATAATGTCAAACTAAATCATGTTCTGGTAAAATAAACAAAAATACATTTTTTCAGACAACATATACATATATACACATATATATACACACACACACACACACATACACACACACACACACACACACACACACACAATACATACACACAGAACATGGACCCTTTATAGTCAGTAAACTCATGAAAACGCTAATAACATGAAGAGTCAATGTCCAGAACAAATGCCACAAAATAAAATGGAAAAAGAAAGAAAGATCAGAGGCTTATGTCAATGTAGTGTTGGTACATACTGTGAACTGTCTTCATTGTTTATTCTTTTCAACTCTCGGATGTGAAGATTTCGCACCCTCTCCAATCTCTCCAGCTCTGCCTGAATCTCTGCCTCCTCCTACAAGCACACAAATATACATTTATAAAATCATATTGTGGTGAATTCTGCCACTTCTGCCACAGGGAAATTAGAAAGTGGACAGAAAATAATGAGTAAGGATGCCGATTTTTTAGGATGCCCTTTCTTTTTTGAAAGAAAGGAATACTTTTACTAAGCAAAGACACATTCAATTGATCAAAACTAACAGTAAAGACATTCATAATGTTACAAAAGTATATTCTGTAACATTTTGTAAACAAAGACAGACAGACATTATTTTCCATTTAATCCTTTTTACATGTTCTGAAATGCACGAGGATCTGCATCATATAGGAGCCACTGAGCTTGTGCACTGACCTTTTTGAGATGACCGAGTCTCAGTTTGAAGATCTCCTCCTGCTCATGGTACTCAGCTAAAGTTAGCCTGCAGGAACATCAGAGGAACAGGATTAAAAAACCTTCATACATGTAGTGGGCTAGGAAGATCTGACTGTCAAAGAGCTGGAAACAATCGCACGATTCTGAAGGAGCTGATGCAATTTCTCTACACTGCTTACTTACAGACTTGTGTTATAGCAGATTAAAAAGTTATTCTTCCATATAGTGGAAAGAAACATCATTTAAATTAACATTTGGCTTCCTAATAAATCATATCCTGCAATTTTCAAACTTTTAAACAAAAACCTTTAGATCAAAAGGTTTTTAAGGTCATCAGAAACGTCATTCAAAATTTTAACTGCTTAAAGATCTGTTTAAAGATTTTCTGGCAAATTAAATCAGGTGTTAGTGAATGTTAGTGATGCTGAATTCTAATTATTGTACTGCAATCTTTACAGCACTCACAGCTGAGGAAGGCTGGGTTTGAGGAAAGGGTCGTTCTCGGAGCCGTTCACAGCCTTGGTCTTGCGTTGTTTGGGCTCAGAGTTGGTGCTGGGCGACTGTGAGCTGGTGGCTGATGGTGGTTTTCTCTTAGCTAACAGTTTCCTCTGTCTCTCGATTTCTTCACGCTGTTGAATGATCCATTCCTGCTGCCTGCATAAAAACAGTCAATAAAAGACAGTTCATATAGGCAAATTAAAAGCTTAAGTTTTCCCCACAAAAAAAACCCACTGTAAAATCTGTAAGGCACTCACTTATAGATCTCCAAGAGACCTACTATAGATAAGCGAGAATTTGAGTGAAGACAGACGTAATTGTTGAGGGACTTAAGTTCAAAGTGATTTACAAGTCAAGATATCGTAAAGTGTCCACACATGCATATTAGTGTTTACTTTTATAAGGCTAGAGAGGACTGCTTGTACAAACACAGAAGTATACTTTGGGCTTGCGCTGTGTCAATCTTCATTAAGCGTCTTACTTGACGAGGTTCTGGAAGGCGTAGCCGTCTGTCCACTGCTCTGTAAATGAGGCTCCGTGTCTCACAGTGGTGAAATGACCCAAACGCAGTCGATCCTGCATGCTCTTCTCCCGACACGCCTGCTTCTCTTGTGTGCTCTGGACAAATACACACACTTTTATAAAAATCTTATTCATTTTACTGTGTTGAAACTATTGAACTTTAAAGCTAGTGGTTAAATGATGGATTTACACAGCAACCTTGAACATTTAGAGATAAGCACTGGGTCTTTTTACATTCAAAAGCTAAAAACACTGATTTCTGAAATTTCACCAGGATGCTTCACCTTCTCAATCAGAAGTTTTTTGCTCATGGTGATGCACTTGTTTAAACGTTCTTTGTACTTTTCTAGAAGCTTTTGCTGCTCATCAATTTGTCTCCTAAGATCACAGTTTGCCTGCACAGAAGAGGAAGAAAAAATTTAAAATTTATTATAAAAATAAAAACATTTTAAAAAGTTAGGGATACACCAAGTCAAACCAAATTCTGCAAGATGCAAGTGATTTTTCACATCAAACCATTTACAGCAAATCTGATTCTGAATTATTTTTATTTATTAAATTAATTATCTCCTCTCACCCGCAGAAGATCGTCTATCCTGCCCTCTTTCTTCTCCAGGTCCAGGTTCTTATTGCTCTCTATAGTGGCCAGTTTTACCACAGTCAGGTCAGTCTACAGGAGGAACAAAATACAAACACACAATTCAACAACTTTTGATTGATATTCTTCAAATACAGTCATTTTACGCTACACAGCTTCAACACCAATTTCACTTTTTATTGTTGTATGAAAATTACTTTATAACGGTCACGGAAACCTTTTACCATGCATTAGTCACTTATTTGTGCTACTTTCCAAATGCATTTAATTTGTACATTTAATTTTTTAGCATTATCCCAGACTCATTTTTTTTTTTAAATAAATATTAAAACTCAAAAATATTTATGATGACCAAAAAATAATATTTAAGTAATTTTGCCCTATTTTTGAGATTTTTGTTTTTTTACTTTTAAAATGTTTGCATACTTTAACAAAAAAAAAATTTTTTTGTAGTTAACTTGATAACATTAATTAATTGTTGACTGTTCTAAAACGAATGCCAATTGCCACATTTCCACTGTCGGGCAAAAAGCGAGCGTGCTAGTGCGTGCCAGGGCCAGTTGCGTTTCCACGGTCACTTCAGGGGCTTGATGGTGCCTCGTCGGTGCTTCCTCGGGGCCAACAGCCCGGGTTTTTTGGCCCGACGAAAACCTTGGGCCAAAGCGGGCCAGCTGGGGCTAGAGGAGTGGCTATGAACAAAGGCGGAGTTTCTCCGCGTCTGGAGAGCGTCAGCACCACAGATCATTTCATAAAGTTAACAGCTAACACCAGCATTAAAGACTTTTAAAAAATTTTTTAGCTCAAAACTCACTTTCAAACAGCAGCGAGTGTTTGAAATAACTTCTGTTTGAGATCCGATGTGGATTATGATCACCATACAAGGCAGAAATATTTATAAGCGATGGAAAAGACTATGCACGCTAGCCATTAAAACAGTAAACATGGTAAAAACGACCGCTTGAACAAATAAGACGTCATGCTTCTCATTCAGGCTATCACAATCGTGTATTTATTTAGTAACATATTTTATCTGTCATAAGTGTCGTCTCAAGATGTCATAAAAAAAATATCATAATGGTTTTTGTTCGGGAGCTCCCTCTGCTACTCAGGTCATATTTTTGATGGAAAAAAAATATAGAAATGATTATTCTTTCTAAATGTGATGTATAGACTACTGTGACTACAAATAAACAGAAAGCGCTATCACGCTGATCGCGCTAGTTCCAGTGAATGATTTATTTCTGATTAGTTTTCTGATAACTTCTCTTTGTTGGTGAAATGATGGGGTTGCGTGATGTTGTTCCAGAGAGGCGTGTAAAGGGCAGGTTTTAGCGAAGCGCAACGGAGCTTCTGGCCCGACGGCGGAAACACAACGTGATTTTGGGCTCGGTGCTACAGGTCCAAGGCTATTAGCCCCGCCCGGCCCATTTAAAGAACTGGCTCGCACTGGCCCGACAGTGGAAAAGCGGCTAATGAGGTTCTTGTTATTTGAGTGTAAGTGCACTTATGCACATTCCCACCTGAACACTCTTGACCACCATCTGTCTAGAAGAAATCATAGAGTCCCCAAAACACAGACTAGTGGGGGATGAGCTGCTCTGCCGGGTCTGAAACGCAACATTGTACAACATTAGACTCTGTAGTAATTTCATAGTAACTGTGTAGTAATGTAATTGTGTTGACATGTATGTGTGTATGCTCCTGGGTGAGAATGTTAGTTGTTTAAAGAGTGTGTGTTTGATCATGATACACAATTATTGGAAATAAGTCATTAGCATCAGCCTCGGATGACCCGATCACAAGTGTTCTGTGCTAAATACAGGTGCAAATGCGGTCAAAAACATTTTTTGATGAAATCCTGCTGCACATATTGTAGTAGCTAGAAACATGTACTAGTGGTGTAATGGTACACAAAAAAGTTCAGCGTGCAACTTGCTTTTAAAGTCAAGGTTCAGTACGTTTTCAGTACAGCGGGTGGGTTTTTCTTTTTATTAAACAGTAGTTTACTGAGTATTGCTCTCTTTGTAAATAAATAAAGCCTGTCAATACTGCTGCAACACACTGCATTGCATTTTACAGAGCTGTGTTAGGTGAAGTCATGTGAAATGCTTTCACTTTTGGATGCTAAATATTTTGGCAAAATGTACATTTTATTCAGAATTATTGTGCTCCCAGTCTAACGCGTTCTGTCTTTTAGACACGTGTGCGTGTAGGTGCTTGTTCAGAGAAGTCTGAAGTTTAACAGAGACTAGCATCCTTTCATTTTCCCCTTTATTTTTCAGATGTGTTCACAACATCAAAGTATATCTACATAAACCATATTGTCTCATTCTAGGGGTGAACTCTGAATTTCAAATCACGTTTTGCACACAGAAGTTCCACATATGCAGTGGTTAAAATGATGCTGTATTCATTCAGTACACATGGGTGCTGAACTGAAATACTTCTCAAACCATTTCCTGTACAATTACGCCCCTAATTAGTGTAAAGAGCATCCTGACATCAACATGGAACAACACACATCCAAAGATCAGTTAATACAGATACTCCACTAAAATCCTAAAGAACATTCTGCTCAAAACAGAATAACATAGTGATGTGTTGAGTGATGAAATCAGAGACCCTCCTTTTGAAATCCGATCACAACTGTTCACAAGAGACGCATGTTGCTACCAGGTGGTCTGTCTCGCCCTGAGGCAGCTCTTAATAGCAGGTGTATGAAACAGGGTATGAAAGAGTGTGTGAGACGTACACTGGATCCTGGTGCAGAGTAGGAATGTGAGTTCTGGGGTGAACGGATGACTGGTGGTAGACCTCTTACTGGACTGGACCCATTACCACCCTGAAACTACAGAAAGAGAGAAATAAATAAATCATATGGTTTTTAATGATCATCTGTGGAAGAGATTCTAGAAACCACTCCTGTGAACACCATATGGACTTTCATTGCATCAAACAGCAACTTGGATCTGACTGAAGAAAAAACATTTGCGCTTGGAATGACATAAGGGTGACTAAATGACAGAAATGTCATTATGGTTGAACTATTTTTCTTTTTTAAGGTGATGGCGTGATATTGTCAATGTTAAAACATTTTCTGCTTTCCCAGCTTAATATGTGGAGAGACAATTAGAAGTACAACATTTTGAGCATCCTGATATAGAAAAACTAGCTCACATTTGAATCAGACCAATGGCAGACAAGTAACGCATTTGAGAAACCAATGCTGCGTCATTGCAAAAATATTCATAGCATATTTGATGATGCTAGTAGTGATGCTAGTAGCACAAAGATGATACATTATTATATAATTAAAAACTGACATTATCATTTTCAATAAATGTAATTTTATTAATTAAAAAAAACAACAACTTCTTATTGTGTCTGACACATAAGTTTGTTTTCAGAAAAGAAAAGTCTTTCATCAATGTAAACCGTTTCACCTCTTCTAAAATGACTTTGATGTAACCAATACTGCCTGAGTGGGAATATATTATTAATTATATTTCTTTCATATTTATAATATTTATTTATTAAAATACTACTCATCACTATTCAACAATGTTGGGCACGTTACTTTAAAAAAAGTAATTAGTTATAGTTACTAGTTACTTCTCACAAATAGAAACTGTGTTAGTAACTGCGTTGCATCGTTATAAAGGTAATTACCAGGGAAAGTAACTATTGCGTTACTTTAAAAAAAAAAAAAGATGTTCAAATGTGTCAAATAACTTGGATGCCCCCAATATTAATATATTAAATGAATGAAATTGACACTAAATAGAATAAATTATTTATTATAAAACATTGTACACTAATCTACACTATCTTAAAGTTTCTGTGGGACAATGTGAGAGACACCTATTAAATTCAATTGTATATATATATATATATATATATATATATATATATATATATATATATATATATATATAAAGCTTATGTTTGTAAAAGGCACAGTTTTTTTTAAATATCTGAGACTTAGCATCAGTCAGTCAAGCATTATAATATGATATGATAATTTAGCATTATAAGATGATAGAACTTTAGTAATTAGAATAACCAAGTATGAATGTATATTTGTCATGTTGACTGAACTTAGGACTGGTGGTAGTGCTTAAGATATTGTTTGTCAATTAGTGTTTCTATAAAAAAAAGGGAAAAACTAAAAACACTGATAAGATAACAAAACTACTACGAATTGTACTACTAATAACAATATAACACTAAGGATTAATGAGCTTCTGGGTTCATGAATATTAATCACGTTGTCTGCGTTCACTCGAATTGATTTGCTGAAATCAAAACAGGGACGATAATAGGTAAGCACCGGCCAATGAGATTGTCGTTTGTGCATTAGTTCCGCCCACTACCAGAGAAACTGGCAATTCTTTAAAAGCTGAAGAATTCCAAAGGAACTCCGTTATTCTGACAGGAAAATACGACAAAGAATATTGTTTACATGTAGCGCATCAGTTCTGCATTGTATGTAAGACTCTCTCGCTCTGTATCTTTCTTTGCGTGTTTGAGACAAAGCAGCGGCGAGTCGTGCGCCTTCAGCTTCACACTAGAGTTTACAGTACATCAAATACAGTTACATTGCGAATCCATTCAGATGAACTGAAAAATAAAATTATAATAAATTATAGTAACACCACATTTTATTGTCAGTCACGGTAACGGCATTGTAACGGGGTAAACAGTAATTCGTTTGATTACTCGTTACTGAAAAAAAATAACGCCGTTATTCCCGTCACTGCTATTCAATCACATAATAAATAAAATTAAGTCCACCCTACTTTATTTCCTTGCAAATTGTGTTTTGCTTGAAAATGTTATGTTAACTGTGCTGCAAATATGGTTTCATGTTTTTAACAACATCATCCAAGCTGCAATCACTACACATCAGTTACACTTTCATTAAGCCAATACCAACGATTTATCCTATGCTTTCATTAGCTTCCCCACAAATTACTGACAGATACTCACATCAAAATAATCACTAATTTTGGGTCCTCGAATGACAGTCTTCCCTATGAGAGAAAAGGAAAAAAGACATGTAATTAAGCATATTAAGCTAAACAAAGAACATACTAGAAAAAAAGAGAGAGGGAGGCAGAGAGAGAGAGGCAGAGAGAGAGAGCGAGAGAAAGCGAGAGAGAGAGAGAGAGAGCGAGAGAGGCAGAGAGAGAGCGAGAGAGAGAGAGAGAGAGAGAGAGAGAGAGAGAGAAGTCAAGCGTTTACCCTGACTGCTCTCTGATTGGTTGTCAGCTTTCCTCTTCCTGCTCCGTGATGATTCAGAGTGCTTCTTTTCAGGAGTCTATAAATGAGAGACATCACACTCATACACCATTTGTTATGAATTTATTCAGGTCTTATTTTGCACCCGATGCACAATAACGCTGGACTCAGCAAGCACGGAGCACCACATTTAAATTCATAGTCTCCTGAGAGCAAATCGTACAATCTCTGAATATCAGCTGAGAGTATAAACGAGACATATTGTGTGTCTTCAAACAGTATTTAATGACTCTCGAGTCTAAATGACTAAGAATATCCCTAATGTGAAAGTGCATAATCCGGGGCCTGGACCAATAATCACAGTCTATTTTCTCTCTCACTGGGGAAAGGATGCAGAAATATCCTGCTCTTTTCAGCACAGACAAAGAGGGGTGTGCTGCCAAGGGCATCTTTGCATTCTGATCAGAGAGGAGTTCTCGCTCACTGGCTTGGACTGAAACCTCCACGTCTGCCACCAAACTCCGGCGCAGATTTTGATACCCACACACCAACGCTATTAAGAGATAAACTGTGTCCCACACACACAAAAAAAGAAATGCTGCCTCATCTATATGTTGATAAAAATGCTAATCTTTTTATAGCTGTGAAGCAGAAAGAGAGTGTTTCCAAAACAGATCTGGTTAAACTCCACTCTGTATATTATAAGTCACTCCTTCATATTAATTCCTCATAATCTAAGCTTAATTTGAGGTTATCGTAGAAAATGATAAACTCTTGTGTGGGCTAGGCCAGTGCTTTTCTGGAAACCACATCACGTCTCTCCAAAGAGAGGACTGTGGATGTGACTGAACCAAGAGCCTCAAAAAGCATCATGTGTGTCTCTTTTCAATTCTCACATGACTGGGACAGAGAGACTTACTGAATACGCAGGAGAACTTCCTCTTTTCCCATCTGATCCCTGCAACAGAGAAAGAGGAAGAAAGAATGAGAGAAGAAGAAAAGGGAAAGGGAAAACAAATGAAATGAGACAATGAAAGATAAGGGGAAAAGGATATGAGGAAAAGAAATAAAAAGGAAAACAAATGAGGAAAGGATAAGGAAAACAAAAAGACAAATTCAAGGAAAAAGGAAAATGGAAGGATAAGGAAAAGGAAATGAGAAAAAGAAAAGGAAGACAAAGGAAAGAGGAAATGAAATGAGGAAAAAAAAAAGGAAATTAGGAAAATAAATAAAAAGGAAAACAAATGAGGAGAGGATAAGGAAAATGAAAAGACGATGGGAAAAATTAAGGAAAAAGGAAAAAGGAAAATGGTAGAATAAGGAAGAGGAAATGAGAAGACGAAAGGAATAGGAAAACAAAAGAGGAAAGGATAAGAAAAGAAATTAAAGAAAAAAGGAAAAAGTTAAGACAGAAAGGAAAGAGGAAATTAAATGAGAGAATGACAGGAAAAGGAAAACAAAAGAGGAAATGAAAAGGAGGAAGAAAAGGAGAAAATTAAAGGACAGGAGAAGGAGAAAGGAAAAGGTAATAGGAAATTGGAAGGGAAAATGTTAGTATAAGGAAAAAGAAAAGGTAAGCAAAATGAAATGAGAATGAAAGGAAACAGAAAAAAGAGGAAAATACAGGAATACAGGCATGATGCTGAAAATACAGGAAGAGGAGAAGGAAAGGGAGAAAATGAAGCTAAAAAGAAAAGGATATGATAAGAAAAGGGAAGGAAAGGGAAAAGGATAAAGAAAATGAGAAAAAGAAATAAAAGGAAAAAGAATAGTATAAAAAGGGAAATGGAAGAAAAGGAAGACAGAATGAAAGAAAAAAGAAAACAAAATAGGAAAGGATAAGGAACAGAAATGAAAGGAAAAGGATAAGGAAAAGCAAAAGGTAGAGGAGGAACAGGGAAGTGTTTTTAGATGCGAGTGGGTCAGGAGCTGCAGACTACAGGACTGAAGCTGGTGTTTATAATTAGCCCTCAGTGACAATGACAGAATGTCACGGTGGCCCTAACGAGCCGGCACAGCCTGATATTGATGTTCTGCACGCTCCAAACTGGCACTTTTGGGTCACAACGGCCACAAGCTCAGAACAAGCAACACAAAGAAACACGCTCGCCATCAGAGAAAATCTACAGTTACTAAAGCTCCAGCATAAGATGCTGACGAGATACAAAGCATCAAAAAGAGAACAATCTGTGCTTCATCTGTCACTCTTCATTTGAGGAAGACACTTCTGCGCACGAAGCCTTCGGAAATATAAAGATTACATAATCTTCATTCCTGTCACTGAAAATGGAAATCCTAGATATATACATATACTCAAATCCATCATGAATATGCAAATCATCCTGCATTAAATGAGTCATGTGCTTCAGGCTGCAGGTGTCGGAGGCTGTGATTAGCGTTCAGGGGATTATGGGTAATCTAGTGTACGTAGTCTGAGGTGGAGCTGTAATGGAGGTTTTGTGAGTGAAAGTCTGACGGGTGTGTGTGTGTGTGACAGGTGTGTGCGTGTGTCTACACTATCTAGGTGTCTGACATCTGGCATAATAAGCAGCTCACAGCCACATGAGAGGAGTTTGTTCTCAACCTCCCAGTTCACTTTCTCTCTCTCCCTTCATAACTCGCTCCATTGGCTTCCTCCTTCTCTCTTGCTCTGATTTATGTCACAGCAGGTGTGTTGTGCAGGGGGAGGGGAGGACAATTCTCCTTACTATGATGCTTCGTGTGTGTGTGCGCACACATGTGTAGTACTTTGCCTGCTGATGGTTTAACTATCGGGGGTTATGACAGATGCCAACCCAGCTTGAGTCTGCTACAAAACCTAAACACACACACACACACACATATAGAGTGACACAGCATCCTCTATGAGGCAGAAGCACAGCCCTCAGCACACACAGAACTAGAGCTTCATTACAGGGAACATTTCCCCATCGGCCTGAGTCACACTCACTCACCAGCATCAATTTCTCTGTAACGCTTTGATTCAAAGAAAACAGCAGAACGTCTCTGTGCCATCTGCTGAACTATGAACTGAGTTATTAACAACAGCTTTCATCAGGACTCAACCGTGAGCAGTTAGAAACAGAGCATCCATTAAAGATCTCCGTTTGGAGCAAACGCTTCAGTGTACGTTTAACTGTTTTACTGATCTATTTATTTCCTTGTCATTCACAGTGCTTATGGAGAAAACTTCTAGAGCTGTACAGATTAAAAAAAAAATAAAAATCACAAACTGTGACTCAAACACACTTCTCGCATGGCGAGAAGACACCTACAGCACAAATGCCTACATGGAAATTACAAATTAATATCCTGAAGGTTGACTCACATTATCTTGTTGCTATAATTAATCAAGAAAGCCAATCTTGTGTGTGAGAGTATTTTGAATTATTATTTTCTGAGGTGTTTGCAAATTCATAACAGGATGGAGATTTCTCTGTGAATCACCGAGAATAAAAGATGTGCGCACAAGTTTAACACAAATGCTTACTCAATTCACTAATAAAAGATCTTCCGACTAGACCCTCATGTTGTACCAAACCCATAAGACTTCTGTTTATCTTTGAAACACAAATGAAGATATTTTTAATAGCTTTATTACTGCCATCACCATCGGCTTGGTGTGTCCAGGCCTTTATGTACAGTTTAAATGTTTAAATACAACTTATTAAATACAACTTATTTGAGTGTTAATCATTTCAATGCATTACTATTAGGGCTGGATGATATGATCTAAAATCAAAATCTCAATTAATTGATCACTTTACCTCGATTGCGATTAATGAACGATTATTTTATTTTATTTATTTATTTTGTTTGTTGCATTGCCCTGCCTCCGTGGTCTTCTGATTGGTCCACTGTTTTGGAACTGACATTGATGAGTGGCTCTGTGTGTAAAAGTTTAAATTCTTTTAGCGCGCCGCTGAAAAAGACACGAGCGCAAAGGTCCCATACAGTGCTGACCACACAAGCGTTAGTATGTTTTTAAGAGGAAATCCGATATAACCGACAAGGGAAAATTATGTCGGTTAGAGGTTCTGAATTTCGGTTTTGATTTCTTTGCGATTAATCGTCCACCCCTAAATACTATGTTTAATAAAATCAACAAACTCTGGCACTTTAAAAAGTTCATAAAGACATCATAAAAGAAAACAATATGTATCAAACAGAGACCTGATGTTTGAACTTCCATTTACTATATTTGATGTGCTTTTCTATATTTTGGTTTATCAAGCTTTATATGCGAATAAAGGCCTAAAAAGGACTTTCAATGTAGGGACATAAATCCGTTTCAACAAAATATCTTCATTTGTGTTTTGAAGATGATCAAAAGTCTTGTGTTAGGAACGACATGAGGGTTGATGACATATTTCATTTGGATGAGCTAACACTTTAATTGGCCAATAAATGAATCTGCTGTTAATCTTCGGGTTATCAACTATCAACTGATTAATCAGAACGATAACATCAATCAACCACTAACTGCAATGAATCAATGTTATAAATCATGACGTAATTATTTCCCACTGAATATTCTGTTTGGAAATATGTCACGGTATATAACAGGTATTTGGGTTAAAGGTGTTTGTACAATCATACAGAACTGAACTCACCTCTGACTCTTTATCACTGGAGGAGCCCAAACTACCAAAACTGTGATTGGAACATTCGTTGTTTGTCAAGGTCTGTACAGGAGAAACACATTTACATGAGTCGATGCAGATGAGCCAGGCAGATGAATATGAGGTATTCATGCAGCAGGTGTTATGAATTAATTATGTGACAACTTCAAGGAGAGGACAGTTGTATAAGCAACACAACATGACACAGCAAAGAGAATTGTATGTTTCAGTGTGAGGTCCACTGTAACCTGACATGAACCTCACGGTCACAATGTCCTCCCTTTCAAAAAACACATTTTCTTCAAAAAGCTCATCATGAAAGTAGGAAGATTTTGAGTCTCTGCCATGAAACTGGCTGTGTCTGAAACAACATCAAATCAAACAGCATCCAGAGGAAAGAAGCCACATCTGAACCCGATGTTTGTGTAACATCCTGTTAGGGCTGCTCAATCAAAACAAATATCAATTTATGCAATTTAACTGAATAAATATATGCTCAGTGTGTTTCAGAGTGTTTCACTGTGTTGCTTTAAGGGCTCCCTGCGGTTTTCCGTTTTGATAGTTTGCAATGTAATAAAAAATGGAATATTAATTATATTCAAAATTATTATGTTTTTTCCTTTTCAAAAGTAATGTTTCTTATTGTTTTTATTTAGTAATATATATATTATAATAATAATAATAATAATAATAATATTACTAAAAATGAAAGCAACCTAGATGTACGTATACTTCACCTATAATATCTCACAATCACCAGTTTGGTGAATAGAATTGGTGTCTGAACAACCAAAAAAGTCATTTCATAAATGTAATCTTTTTTCTTATGACTATTCCTACCAAGAAATAAGCATTACAGTCAGTAAATATGTGCTTGGTTAACTCTAAACATAAGTGAGGCGTAATGGTGTTTTGAAAGCCACAGAAGTGCTTTCATACAAAATCACTACCTTCTGTTTCAGACACAGTCACCATTTGCAAGCTTGCGTGTTTGCAATAACAGTTCGGTGATAAACTCAGCCACTAACTTTGGTTCCTCCGCTAGCGCTGCCAGTGCTGCCTGCTGTGTTGCCACTGACTCCGCCCAGAAATCTGGCCTCCAGCAACTCCTGCCGGCGCGGGTCCAGACTGTGCAGCTCCTCCATAGCACCTGAGAGATAACACACATACACATTTAGGTCAATCTAGATGTTTTGTAGGCATTTCTATAAAATGGTTTGCTTGTACTCACTTCATATAGGCAGACAGGACAAAAAACACACAGTGTTATATCTAACAGTCTCCTGGGTCATGTGCTCACAAACATAAGTGCAGCACCCCCAAAGCTTACATAGTACTCAAAGCTAGATCATAAACAGGTGAAACATCAGGATCTATGTCTTACAATCAGAGACACAAAAGCATCCAGTGTTATCCTTCACTGAAACAAAGAGACTGCACTTCTTCTGGTTGGTGTACTTAAAAAAAAAAAAATAAAAAAAAAAATGCACTCAGAAAAATATCACTACATATAGAAAGTAAATAATTAAAGGCGCTTTCACACTAACACTTTTGGTGTGCACCCGGGTGCGATTGACGTCAGAGTTCAGTTCGTTTGGATGATGTGAACACTGTTTTCCGACCTCGGGTGCGCACCCGCGAACCGCACCCGAGTCCGCTTAAAAAGGGTGGTCTGGGGTTCGGTTCATGTGAACTCCGGTACGGTTCGCTGCTGATGTGAACACAATCGTACCAAATCACGGAAGTGAACTGCTATTAATGCCGTATTATTGATAAAAATGTGTTTGTGTGTGTGTTTCACTCACTTTCCTGACGAGCGTTACTGACGTGCTGCAAGCACGAGCTGTATCTAATTTCTGTTCGCCTTCAGCGTTCCTTAGAGCATTTGCAGTGCATTCGTAACAGACGTATAAGTGCCATTATGCACTGAAGCTTTGTAAACAAAACGAACGGTTCAAAAACGTAAATATATAAAAGTGCAGAGAGGAATCTTATGCATTTTACCGCCTTCTCCCGCGCCGTCGTTTCTAAGCAACGGGGTAAACAGCTGCTGGCTTGATGACACAAACGAACCGCGGTTCGGACCCAAATAAAATATGAACGCAGTCCAGCGGGGGCAGGGGGAGGGGGGGAGCAATCGAACTCGGGTTCGGACCAGGCAATCGAACCAAGTGTGAAAGCACCCTAAAAGATAAATGAACCGAGGATGTCATAAAGTCAAAAAATGAAAAGGCTGCATTAAAATGATGCTGTGATTCTTTGCCATGTCAAG
This sequence comes from Tor tambroides, assembly GCA_021397915.2. NCBI lineage: Eukaryota > Metazoa > Chordata > Actinopteri > Cypriniformes > Cyprinidae > Tor > Tor tambroides. The sequence goes on along the minus strand of JAFVLL020018317.1, from coordinate 43,648 downwards.
AGACTGATTTTTGGTGTTTTTAACTTTTCCAATGTTCATTTCCAGAGATGTTCATATTTCCAAGCATTATAAACATGCAGTACTTCCACCCCTCTGATCTTTCATGCTTAGCACACACACAAAAATTGGCTGGTATTCATGCAACATGAGCAAAAGAAATCTGTTCATAAATGTATTCATAAATTGTTGCACTCTATTCAATGGGACGAGTTACACTATATGGAGTCAAAATTCTGAAGACATCTAATTCTGCATTATTCAAATCTACATATCATAATAGATAGAGTCATCAAAACTAAGGATCAACACAAAATTATGGAAATACTGACAAAAAAAATTAAATAAATAAAATTTAAGCTTCTTCGTCTAAATTCCAGCTCTGCTCAATCTGGACATTCTCAGCTCACATGTTCAAGATGTGCATCCTTTTCAATTTGTATTTATTAATTTATTTATTCCGTAAAAAAAAAAAAAAAAAAAAAAAATCAGTTCAATTCATTACACTTTAAGCAAAAGAATAAGAATAAATAGGATAAATTCTATGACGATGCTTTAAATGTTGTGAAAATGAAAAAAAAGGATTTAATGCAAATAAATGTGTCACATGACAAAATTAAACGTGTCCTTGTCTGAATGTTGTTCTCATCAAAGCGTTGTTTCTCTGTAATGTTAAAGTGGGTGCTAAATATATTCGAATTTCAAATCACAGCTAAATGGCCTAACAAAACATTTTTCATTGTATCAACATTTTTATGGTCCCATTAACTCTATGCAGCATTTTACAGTTGCATGAGCCAAGTCAATTCAGGCAGCTTTTCTCAGTCACGTCAACCTGTAGGCTGTCTTGGCTGTATGCTAAAAGGTGCCGTCATTATGCACCCAATTTTCTGATTAAAAAAAAAAAAAAAAAAAAAAAAAGGCTACTTGAAATAAAACAGTTTGCCGATAACAGCATAGCAAAAAAGTAGATATAAACTTGGCTTATGATAATGAGAAACAAATTTAACCAGGTGAGTCAAAAAGTTTGAGAGGTAGTGCATGTGCGAACGCTTTTACATATGAATTAGACAGAAACACATTCTTCCAGTGTTTCATGAAAAAGCCTCATTGTCGGTCCATACATGAGCGGTCATACGGATCTGTGAGAGCATGCATGTTAACATGCAGTGAGGACGACTACAGTGAAGTGCTGCAGTACACCCAACACAAGCACATTAAAACTGACATTTGAACAAAACTACCATTGTTCGCATGATTACTGTCTCTGCGCAGCCACCCCATCCCTCTTTACCACCTCTCCCTCTGTTTTTCCTTCAATCGCCCACTTCCTCCTGCTTTTCTCTGCGTCCTTCATCCTCTATTCTCCTCTGCGCTCTCTATCGGCCCCTGAGGCGTGATGGAGCGAGTGTCGCTGTGAGGGTCCTCTGGGCGTTCTCGTCCGGGTGGGCTCCTCAGGGCTCACCCTGCTGTCATTATCTCTCTCTAATGAGCCGCCATTACGGCTCTACTCCAAGCACAGTTACCGCAGCTCAGTGCAGCAATCGCAGAGGAGCTCTACCACAGGGAAATACTCATCTACTGCTGAGAGTAGTCCAAAAAAACCTCCACAACACTTAATCATGAGGTGAAACTTATATATTGTTGAGACTGCAATATTACTAAATATACTGCACTGTTCCAAAAAAGTAGTGAGCTGTCAAAAGACCAGTTTTTAAGGCATCACAGGTGCGCTCTTGATGCTGATGTGAAGGCATCTTCATTATGCTGCCAAATTCTAAGGCAACACTGCATCCTTCATGGAGACTGAGAAGGACATAATGCACTACTTACATGGTGCTGAAAATTAGTTTTGACGTTCCATGGCAGCTAGAAGGCTGATTTAGAGGGCAACTGCATTTAAAAAAGCAGTACTAAACAAAGCAGCTCACTGTGTTATATATGCAGTTCATATAATATCAGGAGAGTTCAAGCATTAATCTAAGCATTCCAGCTGAACTCATTTATTTATTTTAAATGAATAAACCTGAACAACCAGTATATAATGCGTATAACTAAATTTGAAATACTGATGTGGTAAAATGTCTATTAAAGCATTAAAGTCATATCACTTCTCTGATTTATATTTTTTAATTATATAATTTGTTTGTACTTTAAAATTACATACATTATCATACAAGTCATAAATATTGGTTTTGGATAGACTATAATTACTGAAATGATAATCAATAATGATCTTATGGCTTAAAATGTCTACAGTTTTCGGTGACTAAACAGTCAATATGACTACATGTGACTAAAATATGACTAAAATGTCAGTTTTCATTAGACTAAAATACTTCTGTTTTCTTTGAGTAAAATAAGACTAAAATGCAGAGGCTTTTAGTCATTTAGAATAGGATAAGGTTGATTAAATATGATTAAAAACTAACAAAGACATTTGATACAAGACTAAGACTAAATGACAAAAAGATGACAATTTTAACAAAAATGAACAGAAACATTCAGATCACACAGTAGACTGTTTTTACAGTTTTTTTAATATAATTTTTTATAGTATATTTCAGATCCATGGGAAACACTGATAGGGATGTATAATATAAATGTGACCACATGTTTAAAGGATATACATTTCATTGATTTAGATCAAAAATATCAAAACAAGTGCAATCCAAACAAATGCTGCAAGTATTTTAAAAATCTAAATGTCATTTTGCTCAGTGTCAATGACCTGGCATTTTGGTGATTTTTAATGGCTGTATTAAAGGTACAATATGTAAGATTTTTTGTAATAAATTATCCCAAAACCACTTGCACAGTGTTATATATTTCATGCAGTTGTGTACTTACGTTATTCCAAAATTTCCCAAAGATTTGTAAATTTAGAGAAATTCCAGTTTTAAAAATTGACTCATCCCTGTACCTCCATGGTCATAGTCGCCTATCAATGACGTAATATCCGCGCTATCTTCGGTTTTCGCTTGTACAATCTACAAGCGTGGACAAAAATGCCGCTGCACAGTTAAAGTAAATCCATTACGGCTGAAATGAAAAGTGTTGACTGCAGCGTTAAATTTATATCTGCTCAATGTTTCATCATGACTCTTTTTCCGCGTTTTTACAGTGTTGCGCATTATAACCAATCACACACAAGTCTGTTGAGCTTATGAACGCATTGGCCAATCAGAGGCGTTCAGATGAGTCATCACTGAAACAGCGCAGTTTCGTGTTGAGTGTGCGCGTGCTGACAGGCTGACTGAATACAGCTCGTGAATTCTCTCATCATAAACAAGTGCAGATGTATGAATGATGTAAGCAAGCAATTCATTCATCAGTGTATAGACAGCTTTACTGATTACAAGGGGAGTTTTTTTTGAAAGTGCTTAATCTCGCACTATACTGAAATCAGTCAATGTGAATGTTCTTTGCTCGCTTTCTTTGTATAATTTATTCGCTGTGGAAGGTACAGGTAATTCATTACCTCAATTGTGAATATTGATTCGTGAATTCCATACATTACTGAATAGTGAAAACGATGTCTTTTTTCTTTGTGAAAACGACATCTCCCATCATAGCGTCATCAAGCTTCGCTTTTGTTATTGTTTTGAACATGTGACCTCTAGTGGCGAAATCTTACATATTGTACCTTTAAGTCAGTTTTGCTCAAGTTCTTGCATGTGTCTTAGAGTAACCACAGGTGTAGAGAACCATCAACATGATCAACTAATGTTTCACAAACGCTGGGTTCATTTTAAACAGTATATCTGTTCATTTGAAATCGTGTCTCATAACACCATCCAGTAGCAATTACTCAACCAGCAATTAACCAGAAACCACTATTGGCAGTACTGATATTAGTGGTCCAAACAATATGAGATTTTCTTAACTGTAATAACATCATATCATTCTGATTTACATTACCAGTCTTAGATAACATCTTCATGTGTCCCCACATCAACCACAAACTAGAAAAATAAACAGCATTTCATTCCTTCCACTGGGACTCATCTAATCCCTAGAGTCTTTCTTGCACACCAACAGAGATGCCCAAAGCAAGATACCAAAATATACTCAACGTTATAGAATTCACTTCAAATTTGCTTCATATGACACAATTGCTTTGAAAAACAATGACCAGCTAATTCAGAGAGTGCAATGCCAAATTAAGCATGAGGTGACTGGAAGTGACTGACGGCCCTGCTGAAACAGATCAATGACTCTCTTATGGAATAATGCTGCTGGACCAAACCACATACAGACAGGAGAAAATCTGATGCCACACTCCTCCACCGGTGGTTGACCACACACACACACAAATTCAGCTTTTCTCTCCTTCTCTGGAAAGAACAAAGCCAGAACACACAAATATAACAAGGAGAGAAAAACACAACACCCCTGAGACATACAGGATTACATCAGGAGACATTCGGAGACAGAAATACAAGAGAGAAATGGATGCAGAATTATGGCTAGTGTCACATTATTTCAAACTAAAACAAACACAGATTAATTTCATTTTGTCAAGAACAGCAATGGCTTTTTAACACCTCAACACATAAAATCTCCTGTACTAGCATTGCTCGAACTACTAATGCGGATCTGGTCCGCAGTGACGCTCAGACAGATACGTAGAGAAACCTGAGAAATGTCACGTCACATGATGGGACTGAGAACACAGCATTCATACCTGCAAACTCCAGACCAATGAAAAACCTGTAACATGACGATAAAAAGTGTGATCTAAACAATTTTCAGTTCAAATAATTCGAGTTGACCAAAAAAATATTTATAAATTGATAAATCGTACATTTCATCCTTACATCCCCAAAGAAACGTGAAGAGTGAATTATATTCATCACTGATTAATTGGTCTTTAAAAAAATAAAAAATACAGAAGATGGGCTGGATGAAAATGCAAATTCACTCTCTGACAGTAGGTGGCGCATATGGAAAAGCAAGAGAAAGAAATGAAGTCAGAGGCCGTTCACAAAGAACACTTTTATGGTCTGAAAAACAAGCAATGATCGAAGATGTCCATCAAGGGCCGTTTACATAGAAAACCAATGGAAAAGTAGCAGAGTGAAATGGAAAAACGCATTCTGTGTGAGCGATCCCCTACCCTGTTGACCTCTTAATACAAAGCAGCGCTGCGCTCATAAACACCACTGTATTAGGTATTACATGGAGGTCGGACAAAGATAAAAGGCCATCAAAACCTTTTGGAAGACAGTCAGTTCCCTTCAGAGATACGGCCATGTAGAGTTTAAAGCTCTGCTTAAAAAGACTGTTCCCACAAAAATGAAAATACTGCCATCATTTGTATGCAAATTACTCTGGATTCATTTGTATATTTACAAAATGTTTATGAATGAAGCCCAATATCCTTAGTACACTCCAAAATGAAAATTCTGTCATCATTAACACATCCTCATGTTGTTCCAAAGCTGTATGCGTTTCTTTCTTCTACTGAACACAAAAAAGATATTTTGGAGATTGTTGGTAACCAAACAGTTGCCGTTAGCCATCGACTTCCATAGACTTTTTTCCATACTATGGAAGTCAATGGCTACCATCAACTGTTTGGTTACTAACATTCTTTAAAAATATCTTATTTTGCATAAAAGTAATTTGTGTGTAAAATGGACCTTCCCGAAAACTCATCCGAATTCACGAACAATTCATAAACTTCAGATAGGGCGCATATGCATGCTCACTGACAATGAGCATAATGCCCACCCTTGAATTACAACTACAAGAATTACATGTAAAGGAATGCTGTGGGAACTCCTGGATTCTTTTCCAGCTTTGGCCACAATATGCTGAATAAATGCAAAAGAGACTAACATTATTCTAACTTCATAATAATAAAAAAAAATCTGGACTATGTGGTTGTTTTCAGTCTGTTTTTTCCTTTCAGTGAAATTTATTTTCACATTTGACTAATTGGTTAACTTTACGATTTTTATATTACTTTGGTAAATATTGGTATCAAATTGCACTGTCATAAGTTTGCCTACATGAACACAAAATATATGAATATTTCATGCACCATTCTGTTCCAACTAACATTTTCAAAATACACCAGAATGGCTTTACAAACAAAAAAATCATTCCGCTTGTGTTTACTTGATAATAGTAAACAAAACATCAACTAAATATTCAAATGCCAAATAAAAATATGCTAAATATCTTCCCAAGCTCTTGTCATTTTTTGTGTGGAATATGCATCAGATAATCCATGAAAGGTCCGAGGCTGTGCTGCCTGAGGCTCAGGCCATCAAGCAGAAGTTTACATGCAGCTCTAAAAGTAATGTCTCAAAGGACTAATGTTGCCCACAGTACAAATGTGTTTTATGATGCTTGCTCATAGAGTTTATATTTAAACAGCCACAATAAAACATTTATTGCAACTGTGTAAATGATAACTGTTCTGGAGAGACTCCCACCCACTCAGGCACTAAATTAAATGAGAGCAGACGCAGACGGTGTTAGTATTGCTTGCTTCATAAATATGAGATTATTTAATCAGTGTCACTTAGACAGAGAGAAAACAACTTTGTGACACTTTAGCACCATGTCACAGGGCTTGACGCTTACCTTTTCCCCAAGGAGCACATGTGCTCCTAAATCCAAAAATTTAGGAGCGCATTAAAAAAATTTAGGGGCGCAATGCACTTTTCTTCTAAACATACAGTGGCCTTAAAAGAATTTGGACATCAAGTCACATTTTAAAATGTCTGAATGATATTGCAATAGATATTCACACCAAAGCAAAGGAAGGAAGTACAAAAAAGCTTTAAGTAACATTTTGACAAAGCAGTTTCTCAATAATGTTAATTAATAAATGTACTGCTCAAAATTAATTAATTAATTAAATTGATGTGATAGTCTGCTATAACACCTGTATGAATCTGGGGAAAACTGCTGCCTATTTCTGATAAGTTCAGTACATGCAACCTAATAATGAGTTAATAATCAGAATTTTAATCTCTTCAAATATACACCTTAATTGATCTGACTGAGCTTCCGAATGAAATCCAAATTAAAGAGGTGGTGAAGATCTTAATCTGTTGAAAAAAAAAGTCAGAAAAGCTTTTATGTCATCAAGGCCAAAAACCAAATGCTGTTTCTGAACAAGGCGATTGACGCACAGCGTATGCATTAAAGTTCTGTTCGAAATAGACGTAACGCATAGGGCCCTATGATTTCCGCGATGCAGAAAACGCAGACGGAATCGCGGAATCCAGTCATAAAAACGGAATTTACAGTTTAACGCGGAATGTCACGGAATTTGTCAAAGTTTGGATGAATTAATCAAAAGTAGGTTATTACACTTAAATCAAATCGCGATATGGACTAGTATCTGTAAATATTAAGCCGAAAATGTCGATTTAAATATGAATCCTGCATGTTCTGCGCGTCTCTGTATGAATGGAGCAGATACACAGTGCTCGTGACGCTCGTGGTGATTTCAGCATCTGCAGACTCAATGAGGACATAAATACATGAACAATATCTCCAAAACTGCTCTGACTGAGAGTCACTTTACGAGCATTTTACCATTTCATTTGAGTAAAACTAGCGTCATATACACACAGTACTTTAAAGGTATTCACGGCAACCCGTCAAAATAAAAGTTTGGTTTAAATTTTTAAAGACATTGTGCCCGAAATAGGCTATATTACTATTATTTAGTAGAATGTGCGTAATGCTACTACTACTACTACTGTTGAAAAATAATACAACTTTATTTTTTTAAGAAATAATCACAAAATATTTTAATTTTAATAGTAAAATTAATAGTTTGCCAAAAATTTAAATGTTTTTTCATTAATTAAAATATAAATTAAATCAATGTTTTATGCCTTCATCTGATAACCAGTAAAATTTAAATACACAACACAGAATTTCTGAGGGGGAAAAAAACATTTCATAAGGCTACTGTAAGAATAAATAAAAATTGTTTGTATGCATTCAAATTATTAGACATGCTAAAACACAGAATTCGGTAACAATAAAACTTAAGGTGAGAATAAAATAAAACATTTCATACGGCCCTAAACATGATGTAATTTTTGTTACACTTTTAATAAATTAATGTTAAATTGTATAAGTTTCATGATTTTAATTAATTAGACATGCTTTTTGATTAATAAAATTTAATTTGACCATTAAAAAAAAGAGTCCAGAAAAATTAAAATGGAAAAAACAGAATTTAGCAAAAAAATAAAACGGAATTTGGGAAAAAATAAAACAAATTTCATAGGGCCCTAAACGCATATGGTAAACGAACACTAGAAATTGGCTTGCAAAGTTTAAGGTACAAAAATAAACTTTACTTTCTGAATGCACAGTCACGGTGGATTCTGCTGGACTAACAAAAATTGTGATTTTCATTAAAATGATTTTAGTTGGAATAAAATTGATGTGGATAATTTAATATTTATTTAATATTACATTTTTTGGGTGATTTAATATTTTTTTTCTAACAATATTATTTTTATATTATTTAGGGCTGCAAAATGATTAGTCACGATTAATCGATTCAAAATAAAAGTTATGTGTATATATATATATATATATATATATATATATATATATATATATAAATAAATAAATACACACACGCGCGTATATATTTTTACAAATATTTGTATGTATTGTATGTATTTGTATGTAAACACTTGTATATAATTAATATTATATATAAATACAAATATTTTACATATAAATCTAACATATTTTTCCTTAAATATACACATGTATGTGCGTGTATATATATATATATATATACACATATACATAATAAATATACATAGTACACACACATATAGTATGTAAACAAACATTTATTTTAAATTGATTAATCGCGACTAATCGTTTCGCAGCCTTAATATTATTAAATGGTTAATTAAACTTAATTATGCTTTAGAGAAAATCAGAATGATGGGAAGATTTGACATAAGCTCATTGCCTCAAAAATACGAAAAACAAGAATAAGTAGAATTTAAGCAAATTTTACTATTATTTTTATTAACAAAAATGTTCAATTGTATTTAGGGATGCACGATAAATATCGGGCGATATTTAATGCGCATCTTGTCAGTAAAGCCGGTTCTGTAATCAGCGGTAAATGTCATCACGTGCGCGATTTCACATTGAGCAGCATTTACTACACAGAGCCGTTGTTCACTGACAAGCTGCGCAAATCCACGTTCATTATCAGCGTGGTTTTGCGCAGCTTGTCAGTGAACAACGGCTCTGTGTAGTAAATGCTGCTCAATGTGAAATCACGCACGTAATGACATTTACCGCTGATTACAGAACCGGCTTTACTGACAAGATGCACATTAAATATCGCCCGATATTTATCGTGCATCCCTAATTGTATTGAATAATGTCATTATATAGTTGAAACTGAAGTTGTAATTCTAACTGAATTTATTGATTCCTAACTAAATAATTTTGCAACACTGATGCAGTTTTTAGTGTTTATTACTGTAAAACTGCTTTGAAGCAACAGTATTGCAAACAAATGTGACTTACACTATCAGAATTGAGTGTTACTGAAAAACATATTGTGTAATGTCACGCTGTGAACAGGACTGAAACAACAGCATAAAAGAAGCGAACAGCTCCATGTAGCAGACACTGCCGTATGAAACTCTTGCTGGCAGCATAGTGTCTGGCTGCAGTCTTTTAACCAGGCTTATCCCTCTCTCTCTGGAGGACCAAGAGCCAACATGGATGCCCAGCACATTCCCACTGACACAAAATGGCAGTGCAAAGATCAGTGGTGTTATCAGGCCAGGACACAGACAGGACTGCAGGGGAGCTTTATCATCAGAGTTCGTAATGGAGGCCGATGAGAGAAGGTGAGGCTATTTTGAGCCGCCTCAGACTCTGTGGATGTGTTTCAAGAGTGCTAAATAATCCATTTATACTTCAAAAACAACACATCTGGGAGATACAGCTACAGTAAACAGATGCGGCTTAATAGCATCACCCAGGCTTGATAAATTACATTTCCACATCTAAGACTGAAAATAAAGACATCATAATTCAAACACAAACCCGTGTAAAGGACAGGACTAGGGTAGTTAATACTCCATTCTCCCTCTTGCCCTTTGTCCTTTATGCACTCTGTGGTGAAGAGGCATCATTTTCTTGACATTCTGCACGGGTCTCCTGCTCTCAGGCCCCTGCACTCGCACCCGGGTGAACCCTTACAATGCAGGGATGTCATTTTAGCTCTCTGCTCCTCACAGGCACAGTGTCCACCTGTTTCTGACACATACTTATGCTGTCAATCAAAAGCACCTACTTTGGGTTTTATGCCATAACTTTCACTATGCTGTGTGTGTGTGTGTGTGTGTGTGTATAAAATGTATTATTAATATTTAGATTTTTTTATTTGTATTACTATTGATACAATTAAATAAAAATAAATCAATACAAATATAAGAATCTATAAATATAATTGTGTAAACTCTAATAATTCAATAATCAACTCTTCATGTTCTCCGATTTCCACAGTGCTTGTTTGCAATCTCTATTCTTGCAGTTAAACATCTTTTTAGAGGTTCTCACCTAAACATCTCCCTGGGGGAGTATCACTTATCTTTAGTCTCTTTGCAATGAAAACAACACATGCAGAAGCAACAGCACGGAAAGAGTACAGCAAAATGATCTCCTTTTTAGGCATGTTGACAGACCTACACATTAGTATTAGGATGTAATGCTCGGTGACAGGATGAAAGGTCAGTTGTGTGGACTGACACAAGTTGACAACTGGCCAACAACTCCAATAATATCCTAAATGCCATATGTGTGGAAGTGGACGACACCTTAACACGGGCACAATGCCAAATTTACACCCATTACAACAAGACCAAGCCCAAACTGTGAGAATAACACCTCGGTGTGACTGTGTGTGTGTTTGATAGATTCAGTGTGCTTTAATACACACATGGAAACAATGTGTGTCCAACAACAATTAACAAGTGGATCCACAAGAAAAGTTAACAAAACGCACGATGGAAACCAAAACAAATCCATTTTGCTCCTTGAGAGACCCTGTTTGCCATCATGAACCAGAGTCTCCAAGTCTCACTCCTGTTCACTAAAACCTCAAATCTTACGTCAAAACGACCCGTTTCCAACGTAATCTTCAAATGCGATATCAAGTCGCCAAGCATGTTTTAAAACCGTAAACTACCAGTTGACGTTTTCTTTATTTCTTATTTTGACTTGCTGGAGCTCATACTGAGCAGTTGCACTGTAGTACAGTATGAGCTTATGATGCTAATTAGCCAAAAGCTAAGATGCTACAACGCTAGTCTCAACTGAATGAGGTTTCCACGCTAACCAGCTGAGAAGCTAAAATGCTAGCACGTTAGCCAGTTAGATGCTACTTTTACCATTAGTTTTGACAGCACAAGCTAGGCGGCTAACTAGCCTGGAAAGCCAACACGCTACCATGCTAAAAGGCTAACATTGCTTGTCGGCCAATACCAAGCCAGCAGATTAGCTAGAATGCTAAAAAGCTAACCTGACCGACTGCTAACCTCATCCTGTAACTCGCAACCCAAGTCGGTCGAGTCATTTTAACCTCATTTTAACTCCACTCGCGGAACCTTCCACCAAAACCCCTCTACTATCCAAAAGTAGAAACGTAAGAGAATAAAACAAGCAGACTTTACCTTCTTTGGCTGGTGCGAGCGGCGCGCTGTGTGAGTGAATACGGCGCCGGAGCCGCCGCTGCTGCTGCTGCTGGAGCTAAGATGGCGCCCCCTCCAAACTTCCACTGTTACTTTGCGCACTCATCCAGCCACTTTAGAGAACCATAGAGCAAAACATCAATCAACTGTCCACGCAAACGACATCAGACAAAATGTGGGAGGTTAAGTGAATGATGATGTTTTTTTTTCATCGGGGGAGGAGGGGCTGTCAACACTTGGGACAGACACACAAACCTTCATCGCCCTCTGCAGTGCGTCTAGAAGCGCCTGCTGCTGCTGCTGCTACTGAAGAGGATAAAGATGAAATGAAGACATGAAGCTGCTCTCTTGAAACACTATCGCGATACTTGACACTCATCCCATGAAAATGAGATGGTGGGAGAGACTTCGGGGGCCACTCAGAAATTACCGTCCCATATCAGTCTAAACATCATTTCCATCACGCACACACACGGTTGTAGCTATAGGGTAAACATATGGCTATAAATATCTACGCATGTTAGACAGATTCGCATCAAATCGATATCAATGTAAAAATGAAATCCCATGCAGTCTTATGTAATGCAATTTACACATACCCTACAAGAATACTTGCGGAGTAACTAGTTCCAGAATTACGTAATTCAATTACAAAATAAATGTAACTGTAATCTGTTACAGTTACTTATGTTAAAGATTACAAAAAGGGGGTTACATCTGAATATTTTCACACCTACAGATTTAATTAATTTCTTTCCCAATTTGCATTGACTGCTTTGAAATTTAAGACACCAGTGTTTCTGGAGTTTACCACAGAGACTCATGCTTATTTAATAACTGTTTTATTTTCTATTTGGGTTCATGCATATACTTTATTTTTTTCAGAATAACTTTTTTTTTTTCTAAAGCATTGTTAGATGCCAGTGTTTCCTGTCGTAGCAAAGATTTCATTTCAAAAGCAGGACTGTAACTATTAAACTATATCTTATGATTTTAAATCTGTATTTTGATGATCTCAAAGTAAGTCTGATTTTGTGGTGGCTGTACTTTAAAATTAAATTATTATAATATTAATTCAGGTGATGAAGGATTTTGAGAAGTCTGACATTAATCAGTGTTGAGTCCTACTGCAAGGTTTTTCCTGCCTGGTTAAAGGTTTCAAAATGATTAACAGTTAGAAATGTGTGTTAGAAATGTAGAAAAGTAATCAAATGTAATCAGTTACGTTAATAAAGTAATTGAAATAGTTACACTACTTATTGCATTTTAAATAGGGTAACTTCTAATCTGTAAACTATTACATTTCCTAAGTAACCTTCCCAACACTGCAAATACTGAGTACAAGATACACATATTATAATTATTATGACTAAAGTATATTTGTGAAATAAATGTCAAATAAACATTTTTTAAACAAATTTATTTCTTTGAAAATCCATTTGCCACTGCAAACATGTAAAAGCTTACAAATAAAAACATAAATATACCACATCACAAACCATTCAATTAAAGCCTGAGCAAATACATGTTTAAAGAACAAATATTAACAATATATTTTGTGACAGTCAAGTTGCAAGAAGTAAACTGGCATTTCCGTGAGAAGGGGCATATTTTGTTTTAATAAATACTAAAATAGTATAGCAGTACACAAATTAATCTTGAGGGGTGTGGCATTGTGAGAGGTAAGGTATCATCAAAGTGTGGGTTGCTTCACAAATTAAGTCCAGACTGAGGTCAAGTTACAAGTTTCTTCTTCTTTTTTTTTTAATCATCAACTCCAAAAGCCAAAAGTTACAACAGAGGAAAACACTGTCCAGCTTCCCTCTACATTCACACACAAGAAGAATTTAAGTCCCTCTGTTCCCAGCTCATCATCAGCTTTTTTCCCTTCACTCCCAACAGCTGTGCCTCCCCCGCTGAGGAACATGGTAATTGTAGTTCGGGACCAGGTGGCCATCTTGGTTTGTAGTCCCCATACTGCAGCCATCTAGATGGCACATACCTTCCCTCTATGACACAACCTCTCACGATGCCACAGGGGGAAAAAAATCATAATTTTAGTGATTAAATTATATTTTGTATGTTTATTTAATTAAGCGCTAAAGTGACTTTTAGAGTAACTACTGTTAACTTTCAAGACTCCAGTAATGTTAATTCACTTGATTAACTAATAATACATTACAAGACAATGCATTCATTACAATTTATTGAAACCTAAGAAAGGCAAACAGTGGCACATGGGAAGTTAAAAGAAACATAAAAATGGATTGCTTTCTTGATGTTTTTGCAATGTTATATCGCCATCATTTTGTATATTTAAAGTCTGTCACAAAGGAAATGGCCTTTAAAATCTTGGTAAGACTTTGTGTTCAAGTGAAGGCCTTTAGCCCAGTTCTTTCAGATCTGTGTCTGCTAGACAGATGATGAAATCAAATAGGGCTTCCTGTATTTGCTTTGTATCCACACTCTGTGCATTACCACCTTCTTTCCTCTGTTCACCTGCAGTCTTCTGTCTTCCAGATTCTGAAGCTGCTCCAAACCAGCATTAGAAAACAAATGATGAACCTCATCTGTAAAGAGATCAGCACATTCAGCATGAAAAGTAGGTGTTTACACAAGCCAAAAACTGGGCCAAATTCAAAAATAACATGCAAGGAGTTTAACAATATCTAAAAATCGGCCGAAACGGTTCTACCTTTTGTGAAGAAATACACACAGGTCCCATCCTGGCGCGTATAGAAGTTTTCAGACAAACACTGACCTGTGGAAAGTGGTCATGCGTGGTTATACAAGAATCGATCAATTAAGTTTCAGTATTACAAGAATAGAATATTGGGAATGTCATGAGAATAAAATAATTAATCTGGTGTTTTCTGTAATAAGAGGCTCAACACATTCAGTGGTCACACTTTATTTTAATGTCCAATTGTCACCCTTAACAAATCATGAACTATGACTTTTGCCTCAATAAACTCCTAATTTGCTGCTTATTAATAGTTAGTAAGGTAATTGTTAAGTTTAAGTATTGGATAGGATTAGGGATGTAGAATATGGTCATGCAGAATATGTGCTTTATACGTACTAATAAACAGCCAATATGTTAATAATAGGCATGCTAATAAGCAACTTGTTAATAGTGAGAACTGGTCCCTATACTAAGGTTCAGTTAATATTACAGTTAATAATGACCTTTGTAATAATATTAATTATAATGCTAAAGGATACCCAGTGTGAGTTAATCAAACATGGTTCTGGTTTGGTGAAGCTGAAGAGGTACAAGAGACAAGTCAAAATGCTAATGTGACAATTCTGAGTGTGTATGCAATGCCATTTGTTTAAGGTGCATTTTAAATAGCAGGGTCTCTGCATCTAAGTTTTCACAGTTGACATCAGACTCAGAGTTTAATGAATCCAGAGACAATCACCTTTTTTAAATCTTAGTTGTGACAGATCATATCTGCCATAGTCTCTGAACAGAATGACTCCTCCCTGCTTCAGGAATCCAGCCAAACACTTCACCACATCTTGAGCTCTGCTGAAGGAAATCAGAAGAGTTAGAGGTGTTTTAATCGGATTCATCTTTTAGTAGTAACAGAGAGGTTATAAAGCTATCATGTGGCATCAGATATGTTTGAATATAACATCCATTTCTCCATGTAATTTGTATGGACACGTTTTTATGATATTTAATATAACGAAGATACAATTATAGCTTTTTGAATTAGTTTTCATTTTAATTTTAGTTACAGTTGTAATTATTTTGTTGTGTTTTATCATTTTTATTTTTTTAATCTACATAGTTTTTATTCATTTTATTTCAGTTTTAGCTTTAGTTATTTTGGTACATCAATTTAAACTAAATGAAAATGAGAATTGTTGGTGGCTAGCTGAAATAAAAAAAGAAGTTTAAGGTCATTTTTATTTATTTTTTTATTTTATTTCAGTTAAAGTTTATTTGATTTAATTACCACTTTGTTTTTTAAAAAAGGTTTTAGTTTTAGTTTTAATTAACTATAATAATACTGATGCAAATGCTCATGCAAAAAAACAAGAGATTCCCTGACAATTATGTGTACTGTCCAGATTTTTTTTTAAAATAATGACAGATATGTTCCCTACAATGAAATCTTGTTTAAGGCACTTCAGCCCATGGTTACTATAGGGGGACTGAACCTGTAAAAAGTTCACTTTATAAATAACTCAAACAAGGCCTCCAGATTCAATATTGAACATTTGATGTATAAAACTGTATGATTTACTGTATCTGTGAATCTGATGAGGAAAGAACAGTGGAAAAATTAGTTCAACCAATCTCAGAGTACAAAGACAGACTAAAGACATTTTATGAACCTAGTCAATGGTACTATGAGATCAAGTACAGACAATCTGAGCTTATTCAAAGGGTTTATGTTTTCACTTTTCACTTGGGAAAAAAATATCATAAATACATAAATACTGTGGTAAAATATGTAAACTGACCATCTCAAACACTCAATTTTCCATAACACTGCTAAAGAGCTGTCAGGATCATGTTTATGTTTGAGGATATCTTAGATAAGTCCTGGAGCTACAGTGTTGGCCATAATGTAACAGTTGCAG
This sequence comes from Tor tambroides, assembly GCA_021397915.2. Lineage (NCBI taxonomy): Eukaryota > Metazoa > Chordata > Actinopteri > Cypriniformes > Cyprinidae > Tor > Tor tambroides. The sequence continues at coordinate 27,332 of JAFVLL020018317.1, read as the reverse complement.
CTATTGAGTCCAAGAGAAATGACTCCAAGAATGAACTTCATCATGTTTTATCATAACATTTTTATACTGGACTGATATAAATATATATAAAAAAATACAAGTGGTTTAATGATCAAATAAAAACATATATTCATTATATTAAAGATATTAAATACATGTTGCGATAAGTAGATTTGACTGAAGGACATAACAGTAAGATAAGCTGTGAATGGCTGCTATAAGCGAGACAGCAGTAATGGACGCTGAGGAAACTGGTCAAATAAACAGACTCTAATGTCAGCTGCATGCTGGGCAAGTGTGTTACAGTGTTAACATAATGAATGTGTGTGTGAGAGTATATGACCTTTATTACCGTGCTGGGTGGATGGCAGAGAGCACAAAGACCACCAGAATAATGTCCAGACTCTCAGGGGGGAAGGGAAATGGGGACGTTGTGTCACAAATGTCCCGCACAAATGCATGACACACTGCAGGGTCATAGTCTGGGTGCTCCTGCAAGGGGGAAACATGCGCAACTGTCCTCAAATGACTGCAGTTTTAGTGAAGCATTTTAAATTTTGCCTTCATGGAATTACACTGTGGACATTTGATCATACTAATACAATTAAATGTTAGGACTTCCATTTATTTTCATATGAAAGCTGAGGACACTTTAATTACATAAATAAATGGGAATGATAATGACATGCTTTAATTGCTTTAATTACATTTATTCTTGCCATTACTCTAGTCTTCAGTGCCACATGATTCTTCAGAAATCATTCTAATATGCTGATTTGCTGCTCAAGAAACATTTATTATTATTATCAATGTTGAAAACAGCTGTACTGATTAATATTTTTGTGGAAACTGTGATATATTCATTTCCAGGATTCTTTAATGAATAGAAAATTCAAGAGAATGGGATTTATTTAAACTATATATTAAATGTCTTTACTCTTACTTTTGATCATTTTAAAGTGTCCTTGCTCAAGAAAAGTATTAATTTCAAGCCACATGGACTCTGGGCGGGCTCTTTTGACTTGGACTAGCACCCAAGCAACATGGCTGTGACTTTTGCAGAGGCCAACTCAATTTTCTTCACAAAATGTAAAAATATTAGTTCATGAGTACAGTTTTTAAAGCAGAATTAGTTTTTACTCAAAATCAAGCATATATTGATGGAACAGAAATGCCGCCGTCAGCATGCTGTGGATGTCACTTCCCCCACTATTCATTCAATATGTTCTGCTGTTGGCATTTGATGAAGGTCTCTGCATACCAAAAAGCATCAAGCACCAGGAGACAGAGCCAAACTCCCACACGACCGATCAGCTGTCATTAATATGAATGGAGAACAGGATATGTTGCCCTCCCCATCTTTTTCCATTCTCAAAGGCTGTCACTAATGTAAATCTGGGATGTGTGTGGGCTCTGTTTGATGTAAAGGTGGCAAGTATAATTATGCAGTGAGGAGCAGAGACATGTGACTGTCATTTACCTGGATGAGCTCAATAGCTCGAGATGAGAAGTCACAGCAGTACAGAAACCCCTTACTGCCCCTGGAAATACACAAATACACCTGCTTACATGCTACTTACAGTGTTTCTCTATTGCAACTTTTGATTTTCATCTCCTTATCTCAGAATTTAATATGAATGGGATAATATACAATCAGCCTCTGCTTTGTGTCCTGATCACCCTGTTAGTCTGAATGATAATGACCTGAACATTACTGACTATACAATATCCTGCTTATGACACAAATATTTACTAAATACATAAAAACTGCTGAGTTTATTTTATAACATGAAAAGATCGTGAATAACAACTTAAATACTGAAGATATAGTTTCTCACACAAAGCTATCACATGGCTTCAGAAGCTTGAGAACTACACTACCAGTCAAACGTTTTTGGACAGTAAGATTTTTAATGTTTTTTAAAGAAGTCTCTTCTGCTCACCAAGCCTGCATTTATTTGATCCAAAGTACAGCAAAAACAGTACAATTTTGAAATATTTAAAATAGCTGTTTTCTTTCTGAATATATTTTAACATGTAATTTATTCCTGTGATCAAAGCTGAATTTTCAGCATCATTTCTCCAGTCTTCAGTGTCACATGATCCTTCAGAAATCATTCTAATATACTGTTTTGCTGCACAAGAAACATTTATTATTATTATTATCCATATTTAAAACAGTTGAGTACATTTATTCAGGATTCTTTGACGTATAGAAAGATCCAAAAAAACTTTATGTACTATACCATTCAAAAGCTTAGAATCAGTATATTTTTTTTTTTTTGGGGGTGGGGGGGGGGGGGGGGAGAAATTATAGAAATTAACACTTTTATTTAGCAAGGATGCTTTAAATTTATCAAAAGTGATGACAAAGACATTTATAATATTACAAAAGATTTCTATGCTGTTCTTCTGAACTTTCTATTCATCAAAGAAACCTGAAAAAAAATTCTACCCAGCTGTTTTCAAAATAATAATAATAATAATAATAATAAGTGTTTTTGAGCAACAAATCAGAATGTTAAAATGATTTCTGAAGGATCATGTGACACTGAAGACTGGAGTAATGATGCTAATAATTCAGCTTTGAAATCACAGGAATAAATTACATTTTAAAATATATTCTAATAAAAAAACTTATTTTAAATAGTAAAAATATTTCAAAATTTTACTGCATTTGCTGTACTTTGGATCAATTAAATGCAGGCTTAGTGAGCAGAAGAGACTTCTTTAAAAAAAACATAAATCATACAAATCTTACTGTCCAAAAACTTTTGATTGATAGTGTACCTACACTAGTGTTCAAATGTTTGGGTTCAGAAAGTTTTTTTTTTTTAAGAAATGTTTGTTTTTTACAGCATGGATGAATTAAATTGATGTAACGAATGTAACAAAAGAGTTTTACTTTAAACATTTGCTGTTCTTCAGAATTTTCTGTTCATCGAAGAATCTTTTCCACAAAAATATTAAGCTGCACAACTGTTCTCAACACTGATAATAATATGAAATCGAGCATCTTGAGCAGTAAATCAGCGTATTAGAATTATTTCTAAAAGATCATGTGACACTGAAGACTGGAGTAATGATGCTGAAAGTATATTCAAATAGAAAACAGTATTGCTGTTTTTACTATACTTTTGATCCCTTGGTGAGCAGAGATTTCTTTCAAAACATCTTCCTCAAATCTTACTGAACCCATACATTTTAACAGTGTATTTTATGGTGCTTTTTGTCCTTTGCTAGGGTAATTGAGACAAACATCTACATGACTTCTAGCAATAAAAATGAGAGGAAATGAGGTTTTGTTTTCCACAAAGTAAAGATGACACTCTTACCTGATGGTGCTGATTATGGGAAACACACTGTTACCTGCACCACAGCCCACCTGAATAAACAAATCAAAATCAGTGCAAAACAGAATCCCTAACCTAAATTATTTAACACAGCACAAATGATTACGTGGCAATAAATAAATTGTTCTTGACTGACTGAATGGAGGCTGTAATACAGTACCTCTAGTATCCTGAAACCAGCATGCTGTCCAGGGAATGTGTCCATATCACTGGTTAATGTACTGGAACCGCAGGGCCGCTGCTTTTCTCTGTTCCCAGACTCTGAGTCCACCCCACTGCCCTGACCCTGCTCCGGGCTGCATATCCCTGCGGCGTCTGGAGGGAGAAGCTCTGGGAATTCAATCAAGAGCCAAGTTCGGTTTTTGAAGAACTTCCCTTGGTGCATCTCATAAAATTGGTCCCAATACTTATGAGCTTCTCTGTCATACTTGGCTGAGGGGAGAGAAAACAACACGGCATCAAAACTAGAAAACAAGCTGTCAACTAGGGATGCATGATATTGGATTTTTGCCGATATCTGATATGCCGATATTTTATATTTCTATAGCTTCTGACCTTTAAATCAAAACATACTCATGATTTTATGACATCAATTACTACTATATTTAATCAGAAAAACGTTATTAGTCTAAATGTTATTTGTGTATTTTACTTTCATTTTATTAGAAGTAGGCCAACAGCGCCCCCTACGGAATTAAAACTCTTTACCGAGCGGGCATTAGGACCCAGAGGAGGCTGCTATGGTTATGGTTATGCTAATGGTCTTTCTGTACATTTATTCTCAGTTTAAATGCAGCAATCCAAAACAGTGAATCTTATCATCATTCAGGTAAAACTTTGCTTCAAGAATGAGCCACAATGCTGACCTGATCTAATCGCTAGCACACCCTGAGCACGTGTGAGTAAATGTATTCCTCTTATCAGCAAGACATATCGGCATAATTTCTCATATCGGGCCGATGCTGATATGTACATTTAAAGCCATTATTGGCCAATTCCGATATCGATTCGATAATATCGGGCATCCCTACTGACAAGCATTAATAGGTGGCATGTTTTGACACATATCTGAATGTTGGGATTTGAATCCTTACATTGCTCTTCTACAGGAATCTTCTCTTTAGAGTTCTCCTCTGCTTTTTGCCGGGCTTTCTCCATCTCCTCCTCTGTCCACTGAACATGATCCCTGGAACACAGCACAGGTTTATTTTATTTATTTTATTCTTACTGACTGGGAGTCTCTATGAGCTGGCTCCTTTAAGTGAACGATGGGAGTCATTTCCTGTCTGATAGTTGATTTCACTTTTGTTTTCTTTTTTTCTTTCTTTACAACCCCAATTGCAAAAGTTGGGAAGTTTTGTAAAATGCAATAAAATCTAAAAGAATCTGTAGTAAATAATTTTGTAAATATACACAAATTTTGATTTTGATGGCTGCAACACACTCCAAAAATGTTGGGACAGAGACATATTTAACACTCTGAATCGATGTATAGATTTCTCCTAGAGTAACGGAGATTCAAGTTGCGTTTCTTGATGCAGTGGCAGACTGTGGTAAATGACAGTGGTTTTCTCAAGTACTCCTGAGCAAATGTGGCTATATTTAACACCGCAGCATGACAGTTTCTCATGCAATGCCATCTGAGGGCTCAAAGGTCATGCACATTCACCTGAGGTTTCCTGTCTTGCCCCACACAGACTGAGATTTCTCTGGATTCCCTGAATCTTTTCACAATATTATGTATGATAGTTGGTGAAAACTTAAATTCTTGGTGATTTTGCATTGAGAAATGTGATTTTTGATTTGTTTGTCACTTATCTCATGAAATTTGAAACAAAGTGGCTTTGCTGGCAAAGACTGAGATGCTCCTTTTATACCCAAACATGACACCCTCACCTACCAATTCACCTGCTTATTGTGGTCTGTTTCAAAACAGTTTAACATGGATATTCTATAACCTTTTCACTTTTATTTTGCCTCTGTCCCAACTTTTTTGGAGAGTGTTGCAGCCGTCAACATCAAAATTTGTTTATATTTACAAAATACATTTAAACTGGTCATTGAAAACATTGGAAATCTGTTCTTTGTACTTTTGTCAATTAAAGGAAAATTAAAAGGAACTAGCAAATCTCAGATTCTTGATTGCACTGCATTTAAAAAAAAATGTCCCAACTTTTTCGGAATGGGGGTTGTATTTATTTTAGTTATACAGTAAGTGTGTTCCATTTTAAGAGGGATTAGTTTAGAATGATTGACTGATGTTTTTACATTAGTTAGTTTTTTTTTTTTTTTTTTTTTTTTACAAAATTATGGTACTATAGGAAGGTTTGGTATAATAACATATTATATAATAACACAAACAAACCAATTATAGGTCAGAACATTACTAAATTTGTCTGAATGATAAAAGCCAGCAGTGGTACTAAATGAAGAGTTGTTTAGGAGCCTGAAAGAGCCAATTCTTATTGCTGAGCTAAACCCAAATGAGCTCTCTAAAAAGAGACAGAGCTCTTTTTTTTTACATTTCTGTAAAGCTGTGTTGGAACAATGTGTATTGTTAAAAGCAGCAGAAATTAATAAATCAAATAAAAGAAATAAATTAATGTTTTATTTACCAAAATTTGAATTATGATAAAAGGCTTTTTTTTCTTTTTCTTTTTTTTACCCAGGCAATTGGAATGACATAAGCTTAAATCTATTTTTATTTTAATGTAGTTGACAAACATCTTTAAATAACCTAATAACGTCGATTTTAATAATGAACATTTTTCAACATCATTATTTTACAGTAAATTGAAAGTATTCTTCTGCAATTCATAATTTCTTGCTAATCAACTTTTTATTGCTATTTAGCCTTTTTTTCCCCCTGTCCACTTAAAACAGTCCTGTGATATAATATATAATTTTAAGTATGTTCTAGCAAAACTCAGTCATCTGTACCACATGTTATGCTGAAAGATGTGATCAGGGTTGGTGAGGATTCTTCCTCCCAACGGCGCGGGTGGTCTTCCTCTTCCTCCGCTGCTCGACCTGCGGGGAAAGCGGCTCACAGCACGGACAGTCTTTAAGAACCCCCTCATCTCTCCACACTCATCTGGGAACATCAATTAATCATTATGAGCACAACTTAAGGCAACACTACATGCCACTGTGAAGTATTGAACTACATATCCCAGGCGGAAACAGCGACCGTGCGCCTTCAGCTGACGTACACCCGGAAGTTTTTGTAAACACATGAGAGCAGTTTGTATGCCGATTACTATTTCAAACAAAGCAAGCATAAAAATTACTACCAGAAGCAAACAATTGTGAGATTTTCATGCGAAGATATTCTATAATTTTGACACGTTTTGTAAATGTTTGATGTGAGGATTTATGTAAACAATGGAAATGTTAGCAATTAGCTTAGTAGCAAATAATGTCTACTGAAAACACACGTTTAATTATAATTAGAGCAAAATGAATTAATGTATCTGCTTATATTTGACTTTTGTAAGTCAAAAGACGCAGATGTTCTCCAGTATATTCCTTAATGTTAACTGTTGTAGTTTGGATAACACTAATATGAATTTGAGTGACGCTAAAATGATTGCAGAGTCTAAATATAAAAAGACAGAGAGTTGACTTCACCCAGCACTTACTTAGATGCCATTTCTGAAGATTTTTCCGCTTAGTTTTGAGTTAGTCAGTGTGTTTTTTTATGAATGGTGAGAGTAGTATCGTCACCTATGTGCGCGCTCCCGTCTCCACGTGCGCAGCGCCCCCTGGCGTGCACGCGCACTAGTAAAAACAGCTGTGCCCTCCTGACTTCAAGATCCAATGGATCCTGCGCCAATGACATTGGCAGATTACTGGGAGCTAATCTCAAGATCCTCAGAAACATCATTCTACAAGTAAGTACTGCTGTGTTTACTTTTTTTTTTTTTAACTTGATGCTAATTTATGTCATGACTTTATAGGATGGTGCTGAATTCACAAAGGTTTGGAGCAAGACTTCCAAATCCCTCATCTCCTATGAAAGTGGACGGATATACTTTGATAATTACAGGTGTTGTTACAGCAGGTAAACTATAATCTGATATTATTATTATTCTTAGACTCTGGTGGACATTTTTAGAAATTGGTAACACTTTACAATAAGGTTTCATTTGTTAACATTAGTGAATATAAATAACTATGTGCAATACTGCTACAGCATTTATTAATCTTGTTTAATGTTTTTTTTATTTACTAATACAGCGATTCTCAAAGTGTGGTAGGAGAACCACAAGTGGTACTCAGGCTCCCTCTAGTGGTACGCAGAGGAATCAGTAAATTAAATATAAATCAATGTTAAAACACAAATAATACATTTTTATCTAATCTTTATTTGAGTAAAGTTTTTTTTTTTTTTACATTTAAGTACAGTGCAGTTTTTATTTAACTTTTAGGTACAACACATTTTAATTGAATCATTAGTTAATGCAGTGTTAATGTTCAAACGGTGTATTTACAATGTTAAAGTGGCTGACAACAATAAATATTCTTATTAGGAATAAAACTGCCTTGTTTTTGAACTGTGCAGAGCTTTAGCTGAATAGTTAGGCCTACTATGCTACTGTATTTTAATGTTGGTCATTATGGTGGTGCTTGCTTGGAGAGCTAAATATTTTCTGAGGTGGTACTTGGTTTAAAAAATTCGAGAACCACTGTACTAATACATTTTTAAGATCAGAAGTTGTGTCTGTTAATATCAGTTTAAAAATATACTGTTCATTGTTAGTTAATACATTAACTAATGTTAACAAATCAGACCCTACTGTAAATTGTTAATGGTAATTTTGTGTGATGCTACATTATGACATCTACTAATATGGTTCACATTCATTAAAAATCACAGCCTTTTGCCTGAGCCAGAACAGCTGTATGAGCTTCCCAAAGCGCCCAAGACGGAGAAGATTGAAGATGCTTTATTATGCCAGTGTCCTCTAGTGAGTTTGATTTTGATCTGCTGCACATCATTCACATTTGCATATGGAAAATAAATATCCCTTTTAACTTGGTATGTAACTGATATTTTTGCAGGACAAAGTTCTACCAAATGCTTCAGACCAGAAATCATGTCTGCTGGTCCTGACAGCTCATAACTGGTTATATCGGCTCTCAGCTGACACAGGAAAAACACTAGAGCGCGTCTACCTCTCCTCTCATTTCAAATTCAGGTTATCTATCTTGTTTTAACTGTAGTAACACAAGTAGTGGTAATAACTTTAATGATAACAAGCTGATTTTGTGTCATGTTACAATATAATTTTCGACAAAAGCAGTAATCTAATCAAATTATTAGAAATGAATTTTGACGAATTGTATGCTGGAATATGTTTTTGTTGTACCAATATGAGTTTGTTAACAGATCTTTAGGTTGGGACTCCTCACAGGAGACATTTTATGTCAAATCCATCCAGAGCAAACAGACGACTCAGCAACGACAGGTCAGACTTTACCAGGGCTCATTTCTGCATTGCTTCATATACAGTTGGGTCACTCTCTCTCTCTCTCTCTCTCTCTCTCTCTCAGGCTGGTGTTGATAATAACATCCTCATGCGTGTGGCCGTATTTCAAGTCTTTCCACTGGAGCTTGTAGGAATGCTGGAGATAAATAAAAAAGTAATATCTGCATTAGTACATTTTAATAGATATATTTTTGTCATAAGTTTATCCATTTTTATAATTTATTCATCATCTTTTTAAAAATGTATTTAAATTTAACTTATATTATAATGTCAAATTTGTTCTGAACAAGGTATTTCTTGCAGTTTAGTTTCAATAAATGATCTTTTTTTATTCTTTAAGTAGTTGGTGCGTTTTCAGTTGAATGGATCAGTATAAGTGGCTTGTGTTATGTTCAGGTGTTTGGTAAGACTGCTGTGGATGTGCTGTTGTCACAGGGAGTGTTAGCTGTATCACACAGCTCAAAACACGTCAAACTTTACAGTTTCGAGTACATTGTTAATAAGGTAATGGAAGAAGCATTATTGTTGTTTGTGATTGTTTGATTTATTGGCCCTGTTTGTTCTATAATTATATCATATGTGTTCTTTTCACTTCAGTTTAGAAATGAGGAGTTGGCTCTGGGACAGCAGTGTGAGTTGAAAGGAATTGTGGGAGAAGCTCCGTACGGTATTCCAGTCAACATTCACATTCATGGTGGGTGTCTAGTATCTTATATACTGTTAAAAAAAAGGAAAGAAAACAGTGAAACTGTAGTAACCTCCACTCTTTGGTAAAATAAAGCTGAAACTATCAAGTATAAAACCTTAAATGGGTGATATCTGTTCATGCAAAAAATAATTTCTTATAAAGTGACATATTCTTGACAAGTTTTGTGAGATTCACCCAAATGTTTAAAAATGTGACATTTAAAGCGATAATCTGTTTGTAACTCATATTTAGCTGAAAGCATCAAAATTATTTCCAGAGTCATTTATTTTACATTCAGAAGCCCATGCCTCATGTATTTTATTCCCACTGTGTTGAGAACAGAGCAATCTCTCACTCTGAAAATCCAAGGCCATAACATAAGCCTACAAACTCATTTTCCTACCACTGAGTTCATGATTACAAACGCTATATGACACCTCTTAAAATCCTTGGACAAAACCGAGCCTGTAAAAACATCATTTTAGGTGAGCTTCATCTATGGAATTTTGATTACCATTTTTGGCTATTCCAGTGACTTCTAAATTCTGCTTGAAAAGGCTTTTCTTCAGTTTTTAGAATATCGAATGATTTTCCTGCTTCTTTCATTAGTCACCTCTGTAATCACTATGAACCCTTACTGAAGAAAGTTGCAGGCAGTTATAGAGATGAAGTGTTTAATTTATGGTGTGGAACTGGTGATGGTTAGGCAGTACAACAGTGCTACGTTGCTTACACTCTCTATTTTGTGATTTATTTATTTATTTGTTAGGAACAATAGAGAAACCTACAGTTACAAAAAAAAAACATTCAAGTTGCCATACATTTTTACCATACACACTCATGTAAGTTTTCAAATGCAAACATATACTCACCGGCCACTTCATTAGGTACACCTGTTCAATTGCTTGGTGACACAAATTGCTAATCAGCCAATCACATGGCAGCAACTCAGTGCACTTAGGCATCTAGATGTGGTGAAGACGACTTGCTGAATATCAAACCGAGCATCAGAATGGGGAAAAATGGGATTTAAGTGACTTTGAACGTGGAATGGTTGTTGGTGCCAGACGGGCTGGTCTGAGTATTTCAAAAACTGCTGATCTACTGGGATTTTCACGCACAACCATCTCTAGGGTTTACAGAGAATGGTCCGAAAAAGAAAAAATATCCAGTGAGCGGCAGTTGTGTGGACGAAAATGCCTTGTTGATGTCAGAGGTCAGAGGAGAATGGGCAGACTGGTTAAAGATGATAGAAAGGCAACAGTAACTCAAATAACCACTCGTTACAACCAAGGTATGCAGAATGCCATCTCTGAACGCACAACATATCGAACCCTGAAGCAGATGGGCTACAGCAGCAGAAGACCATAAGAACAGGAACCGGAGGCTACAATTCGCACAGGCTCACCAAAATTGGACAATAGAAGATTGGGAAAAACGTTGCCTGGTCTGATGAGTCTCGATTTCTGCTGCGACATTCAGATAGTAGGGTCAGAATTTGGCGTAAAGAACATGAAAGCATGGATCCATCCTACCTTGTCTCAACGGTTCAGGCTGGTGGTAGTGGTGTAATGGTGTGGGGGATATTTTCTTGGCACACTTTGGGCCCCTTAGTACCAATTGAGCATCGTTTAAACGCCACAGCCTACCTGAGTATTGTTGCTGACCATGTCCATCCCTTTATGACTACAGTGCACCCATCTTCTGATGGCTACTTCCAGCAGGATAATGCACCATGTCACAAAGCTCAAATCATCTCAGACTGGTTTCTTGAACATGACAATGAGTTCACTTTACTCAGATGGCCTCCACAGTCACCAGATCTCAATCCAATAGAGCACCTTTGGGATGTGGTGGAACGGGAGATTCGCATCATGGATGTGCAGCTGACAAATCTGCAGCAACTGCGCGATGCTATGATGTCAATATGGACCAAAATCTCTGAGGAATGTTTCCAACACCTTGTTGAATCTATGCCACGAAGAGTTAAGGCAGTTCTGAAGGCAAAAGGGGGTCCAACCTGGTACTAGCAAGGTGTACCTAATAAAGTGGCCAGTGAGTGTATATTCTACATAAAAGAAAGCTGACAGTTTCTTCTCAAAGATTTGCTTTTGCAGTCTGAGAATATATGTGAGTCTTTCCATTTCTTTAACTTCTGCTACTATTTGAAACTACTCTTCTCTCATAGGCGGACCCTCTTTGTACTGTTTCTGGTTATTGCCTTTTTACATGTTACCAATGATATCTTAAACAGATATTTGTCCTCCTTTTTAACCTCATCAGGGATGTCTACCAAATATAGAACTTCAAATGACTTAAGCATATGGAAAACAAAGATACTAATAACAGTAGACCAAATAACTTTTTTAAAACTGTGAACATCTTTGAATAATGCCAAAATAGATGTGCATGATGTGCTTTGATTGAATGGCTTACTTATGATTGACTCTGTATGAGTAAGTTAAGAAAAAATGAAAGCAATTACACATTACCTTTAAGTATGAGAAGATTTAAGATAAGAGTGTTTCTAAATTTATGTTTTTGGCACTGTTGATGGTGTGAATTACAGAAAAAAAAAAAATAATGTTGTTAATGTTTTCATGTGAGTTGTCAGTACTTCTCTTCACAGAGTGTCCTCCCGTATTGTTTGAGATGTCATACTATGAGAATGGGGTTCAGATCGGAGGTCATCCTTGGCACTACATCTACACCCCCAACCACAAGAGACACAGAGGAACCCATCATATCTGCTCTATCACAGACGGAGCACTGGTGAATACTCTCATTCCTGCAGATATTCTTCCTGCACAAAAAAGTCAAGCTGCAACATGTTTAGAGTGTGGACATGCAGTGAGAGTTAATGTGTGTCTGTTAACTACATGTTGCATTTTAGTTAAAATATAATCTTTTTTGGTTCATATAATATTAAACTCTTAGGGCAAGACACAACAGAAAGTATTAGGTTTATGCATTTTTTTTTTTTTTGCTTATAAAATTCTACAGAAAATTGATGAACATTTTGAGACTTTGGTACTAAAATAACCATTGGTGCTGTGAATGACCACTTATCTTCAATAATTGATATAAGTAGCATTTAATTACAGTTTTTCTTGGTTATCGTTGCAGAAATCTAAATCTAAATTGCACAGCTCCCTCTGTACATAAAGTTGGATCTACACTACCAGTCAAAAGTTTTGAACAGTAAGATTTATGATGTTTTTTTAAAGAAGTGTCTTCTGCCCACAAAGCCTGCATTTATTTGATCCACAGTACAGCAAAAACAGTTTTCTGTTTTCTAAATTTTCAGCATCATAACTCCAGTCTTCAGTGTCACATGGTCCTCTAGAAATTATTCTAATATGCTGATTTGCTGTTCAAGAAACATTATTATTATTATTATTATTATTATCAATATTTAAAACAGTTGAGTACTTTTTTTTTTCAGGTTTGTTTGATGAATAAAAATATCCAAATCATCAGCATTTATCTGAAATAATAAACTTTTGTAACATTGTACCATTCAAAAGCTTGGAGTAATGATGCTAAAAATTCAGCTTTGAAATCACAGGAATAACTTACATTTTAAAATATATTCAAATGGAAAACAGTTATTTTAAATAGTAAAAATATTTCAACATTTTACTGTTTTTGCTGTACGTTGAATCAAATGAATGCAGGCTTGGTGAAGACTTCATTAAAAAACATTAAAAATCTTACTGTTCAAAAACTTCTGACTAGTAGTGTATATTATATCCAACTTTCTATGTGTAGATACAGGACACTCACCCAAAGAGATATATACTATGTAGCAAATTTCAACTGCCTGATTTTTTTATTTCATTGCAAAATGTGACTATATTATCACCCAGCTCTTTATATGAAGTTGAATGTGTAAGTATGTCTAATCCAATAATCTGTCATCTGCACATCAGGCTAAGAACGGTGTCCAGGACATGAAATGTGACTCTCTAGAAGCAGACTGGATCTTTTTTCACCCAGATGACTCCGGTCGAATTGTTCATGCTGGGCCCAGCACAATAAAGTGAGCATAATACTTATTATATATGGCAAGAGAGACAAAGCTGCACATTTAATATTCAACAAGAGCTAACAAGAATCGTCTTATAAACAGTGTGCTTGACCAAGGATAAACAAGTGAATGAGAAACCATGACCTTAACAATGAGAGTATTCTTTTTGGATATGTACCATAGAAACTATAGATAAATGACTTTTCTGCAGTTTTGCATTGTCGTTTTAATTTTTCTCTTTTACAGTGTTCAGAAGATCATGGCTGAAACAGGATGTGACTGGAAGTATGAGATAGTCACGGACTTCTCCATCACCGCTGCTCGTGACAATAGAGTAATTGTTGTCTATGGGTTCATTACCAGCTGTAGTAGCAATGGGATATTCAAGTTTATTTGTATAGCGCTTTTCACGATACAAATCATTGCAAAGCAGCTTTAAAGAAAATTAAATCTTCTACGTTGTTTAGTACTAGCTTATCAGTGGTGACTATAGTTGTCAAGTTGATGTCCATATGGCATTGCATGATTTTACAGTGCATATGGCGGAAATGTACAGTAAGAATCATGCAGTTACTTAATGACATGTAATCAAACAGACAATGAACTATTAACAGCAATAACAGCAATGTTGCGATCAAACTTTTTTGGTAGTTTTGTATGTTGGCTGAGGTCTTCTGCTCTGAGGGGTTGGCATCTCTTCTCAGGTGTTCGGTCATCTCAGGTCTTTGGAAGGGCTGGATCCAGACTGAAGCTTGTGTAATTCTCATTTACCTCGGGATGTCAATCTCGTACCAGAAACAGAGAAGCAAATAGAGACCAAATTAGCGTAGCTGCTGTTCCAAGCGACCAAAAATGATTTGTTCAACCCGAGCAAAATAATGATAATGTGCATTTGATCAGATATAACTGAAGTACAACGTCATGAAATATATTATGTGAATGCTTGGCTAAAGAGATGTGGCTTTAATCTAGTTTTAAACAGAGAGAGTGTGTCTGAACCCCACACGTTATCAGGAAGGTTATTCCAGAGTTTGGGAGCTAAATGCGAAAAAGCTCTACCTCCTTTAGTGGACTTTGCTATCCTAGGTACTACTATTATATAAATATGGATACTAGAACTTTTTTCATTTTTAAACTCGGCAGAAATACCAGCTGATGTTTATTATTAAAAGAAAAACATTACCTTATAGGATGGTTTGTAAACAGTGGTTCTTCTCCCCACAGGCCCCTCAGGTGATTGTGACGTCTTCTGGCCGTGCAGTAAAAAGGAGGTTCCAGTTGTTAGATGATGACCCTGTGCAGCAGGTACTGCAAATCACGGTTCTTCAGTAGTTCTTTGTAGAACATTGGTGCAGAGAAGATCCTTCTTCTTATCAAGAACTATTGATCTGTATAGAGTTCCTGAGTCAGAAAAAATCTTGATTTTACATTTTAGATTCTTCCAATCAGTGTATTAGTGTCTGAGTTTTTTAAAGCACAGAACATATTTGGCATTCTAAGGAACTTAAAGGAATAGTTCACCCAAAAATGAAAACATTATTTACCCACCCTGATGTTGTCCCAAACTTGTATGAGATAAAAAACACAAAAAGAGAACTTGTGTAAAATGTTCATGCTGAAATGTGATGTGTGGGTCATATTGTAGTGTTATTTTTTTTTTTTTTCACTTTGGTATAATCAAAATAAGTTTGCTTTCACTGTATGAACATGTCTTGTGTTCAATAGAAGAACAAGTTACAATGTTTTGGTACATTTCTTTCTTGGTTATATCGTTGCAGAAATCTAAACTATTGTCAGGCAGCTTTATATATAAAGTTGAGTGTATATTATACACATTGTTGGGGAGTAAGTAGCTACATGTAACTCAATTACATAATTTAATTACAAAATATAAGTAATTGTAATCAGTTACAGTTACTGATGTGTAGTAATGTGTAATTAAATTACAGTTACTTATTTCACACACACCCACATACAGATTGAATTGATTTCTTTCATAAATTGCAGTGACTGCTCTAAAATATGAGAAACCAATGTTTCAGAAGTTTAGGACACAGAATAGGACACATGCTTATTTGATAACTGTTTTATTTCCAGTTTGGGTTTATGTATATGCTTTATTTTTTAAGATTAACTATTTTTCCAAGCCATTGTTAGATGCCAATGTTTCCTGTCATAGCTATGAAAAGATTTGAATTTAAATACAGTATCAGTTATTAAACTATATCTTATGATTTAAATCTGTATTTTACCTCAGGATGATATCAAAGTAAGTCTGAGTTTGTGGTGGCTAGCTTTAATTCAAGTGATGAAGGATTTCAAAAGTGACAGTAATAAGTTTTGAGCACTACTGTAAGGTTTATCCTGCCCGGGTTACATGTTTGAAAATGATTAACAGTTGAAAACATTAGAAATTTCGAAAAGTAATCAAAAGTAACCTTCCCAACACTGATTATATACAACTTTATTCTTATGCATACAGTGCATTCACATAAAGTGAAATATACTATTTGGCAAATTTCAACTGCCGGACTTTATCACCCAGCTCTTTATATGAAGCTGGATATGTAAGTATATCCAACTTTACCTGCATGCATACAATAGGAACATGATGGGTGAATAAATGATGACAAAATGTTCATTTATACCGGAACTATCCCTGTAAAAAAAGGTTCTCATGTAGCAAACCCTGTAAAAGCAATTTTTGATTCTAATTGGAACTTTAATTTTTAAATAATGTAGTGGAATAGGGTCTGGAGTACAGATGTAAGGTTATCAAACATTGAGGTGGCTGATCTCTGAGATGGTCTGCTATGTTTTATACTTGGACATTTGCATGTAGTAACTTGACGGTCTTCTCTAGACATTCAGAATGGTGAAGTATGAAGATGAACTTGATCTGTTGGCTGTGGTAGACATCACTCACACTGAAGATGAAGGAGAGGCCCATCTTCGGCTACATGACAATAAGACGGGGGTTTTAATGAAGAGAGTTCCTCTAAAAGAGCCATGGGATGTGGTATGAAATTTAAACCAATGTCTCTGTTTTTAGATATCATTCACTTTATCTGTCATAACCTGACATCCTCTGTGCTTTGTTTTCCAGACCTACAGTCATGAGGTTTACTTTGATAGAGACACGATTATTCACACTGTCCAGGAGAAAAATAACTCATTCTGCTGCCATGTTTATAAAATGAAGAGACGACCTTCGGATGAACCATGAGCACATTTCATATTTCTGTATGTGATGATTAGTAATGAACTATAGTGCATTTCTCAAAACAAACAAACAAAAAACACCATAATTAGATTTTTCTATGTGGATTTTTGATAACTCGTAAGCAAAAGACATTTGTTTTTAAATGTATGAATCTTTCACACTGTCATGAAAAATGACGGCCCTGGATAAACAAATTTATATGTTGGTTGGAATTTAACTTGAAACACTTTTCTATTTAGTTATTTTATTTTATTTACCTGTAACGTTACTAATAAAGACTAGTTTGTGGCAAATACCCTCTTGTCATCATTGTGAAACTAGTGATGTTGCATAAGTTTAATGTGGTGAGTTATAAAATTGAGTTGGAATAAAAAAAGGAAAAGAAAGGAGTCTCCGTCCCAAAACCTAGTATGCTGCCTACCTGGACAGCATTGTAAGGGAATCATAAGTCTAAACTTAAACACACTGTGCCCTGAAATAGAAAGCGTTATTGGGCATTAACAGGTAGCCTTTTGGGTATGGATCATACTTTAGGTTAAAATCTAGTGAGCTGCCTATCTAGACAGAGTTTTTGGACAATATAAATTTACAGTGAAGATCAAAACCTGGACAGTATTTCTGGCCATCATCTATACTTAAGGTCAAAACCTAGTGTGCTTCCTACTTAGACTGCATTTTTTTGGGTATGACAGGTATCATCCAAAACTGCATTTTTACTCCCAGCAGTGCTGCCCAGATAGGCAGTGTACTAGGGTTTAAGACACAACCTCTTGTTTGGGTGAGAAAGTGCAGAAGTGACTCAGCCCCCTGTTAGACGTGTCTTGTGTTGTTGCTCTGCTGTAGTCAGATGAGTTTACTGCAGACTGCGAGGATGGAGAACTACAAGCACTTTCTTATTTTCTTCATTCTGGTGTTGGCGGTCGGGTTTGTGTCGATCGCGTTCGCTTTAACGTGGGTTTTGCATTACAGAGAGGGGCTCGGCTGGGACGGAGGAGCGGCTGAGTTTAACTGGCACCCGTTGTTAATGGTGATCGGGTTTATTTTTCTTCAGGGAATCGGTAAGGAGTTTGAGTGTTTACACTTCATTCAGCAACCAGAGGTTTCGCATTCCTGAGTCTTTAATCACGATTTAAAGTAACAGGTGGTCACAGGACTACCAACAAAACTACAATTAGTCGTACACTGTTAATCTCCAAAAATAAATAAAGTTGCCTAACCATTTTAGCTTTGTAAATGTAAAGTTATGTTGCTTTTTCCCAGAGAATTTGGTGTGATACGGAAGGTCGTAATTTAACTTTCAGATTTAGACAAATGGAAACTGCGTTATGTTTGTTCGAATTTTCGTAAAATATTACGTGCTTAAAAAATGAAGCGAAACTCAGACTTTTCGAACGCAGTTTGAAAGATGGTTGTGTATCAAACCGAGCTGAGCTGCCTAAATGGACAGCAGGGATGTAACAATAGTTACAGCTTACAATTTTTAAGAAATTTTTAAATTCTTCTCTTACCGCTCGTCACAAAAAAATAAAAATAAACGTTGTGTTAACGTTCCCATTGTTTTGAAAACGTTGTTTTAGATGTTTTCTGGACGTTCAAATCATCCCGTTTTTTTTTTTTTTAAATAACTTTTTCTTTGTTATTTGGAACGTTCCATTTCATTCCATGTCATTTGAAAGTTACTTTGTAAAAAAAAAAGTAGCAGTGTCCTGAGTAGTGGGTAGGGCTGTTCGATTCCGAAACTTTTGGAATAGAGTCTGATTCCGATTCCTGGTTCTTGAATCGATGGGATTTGATTCCAAGAATCAATTCCTCACTGTTGTTTTCGATTCTTTTCCGATTCTTGTTTTGTAGATTGAAGGAACCGAATCCAAATCAGAAATCTAATCCCGTCCGGATATGTCTGAGATTCATCTCATAATTGTTTGGTGATCCAATTCTCCGACCGTCCGCGCTCCACTTTCATCATGGATTTAGGCCTTTTTGTCATCCGATGAAACAGTTACATGAAATCAATGCCGATCAACGAAACTAATAGCAGAGTTCGGTAAGATTCTAATCGTATTACAGTTTTTCTCGATTGCTAACATAATATAACTGATTTTAGTTGGCCAATTTTCGCAAACCATTAATTCAGTTCTCAAAACAATGAGTAAACATTAGGTAGCGAAACTGATGACATACTCTAATGAAATTTGGCCAAAAGTGCAGAGAATGCTGAATTTATTTTTTTATTTTATTTTATTTTAATTGAATTTATGTATTTATTAAACAATACTCTGGTGCGTTTAAAGTTCATACACAATTCTTTGGTATTTTAAGTTTTCTAGTGCTTTTCATCTAATGTAAGATTTATTTACAGTTGTAAAATGAAAAAAAAAAAAATCCCCAAAAGTTCATTGCTGTATAATAGATCTGTATCTGCAAAATAATAAGGCGCTCTGGGCGCCTCGCATTTTTGCAGGAGCGGTTTGAGCGCCTGAAGTTGAAAAAAGAAAAAGCAACTCTGAGCGGAAAAGCGCCCCACGTTATCGCGTTTTTTTCCATGGTCCAATGGAATGAATGGAGAGGCGGGCCTTCCGTTGTGGTGACGAAAGTTTACTGTTGCTTAGAAAGTCCGGAGACTCCAATAATGGAGGAGGAACTTGTGGTGTCTGTTGCGGGTTTTACCTGGAGCTGCATTTTTTAAGGTTTTTGTTAATATGACAGTTTATACTTAACAGCAAAAAAAAAAAAAAAACTAAGATTTTAGAGCTCTCGCGCTATAATCCTTTGATTAGACTGACAGGACAGCTGATTTGGTGGTTGCCTAGCAATAAAAAAACTGCAGCGCACTGCCCTTTTTTTAATAGTCACAAAAAAAGGCAGTGCAGTGCGCCTCACGTTTTCAGAACTAAAAAACGCGTTCGGTGTGATCGGGGCCTAATAAGAGTTTTCTGTTACAGTGTTATTGATCTCACGAGTGTTCAATGTGGGCGGGAATCTGTGTATTTGAATTGTGTGTAAGCATCTCTAAGAAAATCTCTAATAACTAGATTGAAAAGTTTGAAAGACAAATTTATGCTGGCTTGTCTAAAGTCTTTAAAAAACGTAAATAGTTTGGTCAGTTCTAGGTGTTTGCTAAAGTGTTGCTAGAATATTCTTAGTGGTTGCTAAGGTCTTGCTATGCAGTTGCTTGGGTGTTGCTAGAGTACAGTTAGTATATGGTTGATAGTGTGTTCTGGTGATTACAGACATCCCCCACCTCTGTTGATATTATTGTATTTCTTTCTACTTTTAGTAAATTTAAGTTTTTGTTGCTCTTAAACTTGCACTAAAACGTGATTTATACCATCCAAATAGCCTATGTATAATATTAACAGAACCGCTTGTCTTCTTTAATGATACAAGCTCAGAAACATTTAGCTTATATAACCTGTTGAAGTTTTTTATATTGTGTATTGACTTGGTGCCATGAAGGTGTTGAAATGTTATTTATTTTTCATTTTAAACCGTATAGATAATTACTTCATGGCAATGCAATATTTGTGAACAGGCCATAAATCCCCAAAGGCTATGCATGGGTGCTTGCTTTGGTGTTGCCACCCCTTTGCAACCCTAAAAATTATTTTCTAGATCCGCCCCTGTCCCTTACTGGAGAACGTAAGTTATGAATGTAACTGTAGATCTGTGAGACCGAAGGATGACCGTCACTACGGTCTTAATAGAATGATAACCTTCATTCCGCCTTCTCTCGAGACCTTATGTAAAAAAAATCATACCCATGACCCTGGAGGCGGAGCTTCCTGCACTATAAAAGCAGGATGAACTTCCGGATCATTCTCTTACCTTGAACGCCTAGTGTTCTGCGCGACAAGGATAGTGACGGTCATCCTTCAGTCTCACAGATCCATAGTTACATTCATAACTTACGATCAGTTTCGATGTTTCGACCTCACTCTGTCACTACGGCCTTAATAGGATGACTTGTCCAAAAGGGTCACGAGGAAAAGAATTTGATTTCCCTAAATCTCGCTGGGCAACAGACATCAGAACTGCAGTGCTCACTGGTGCTGCACGGGTTACATCAATTCTATAAAATCTCAAAATGTACATGATGTAGTAGACCATGAAGTTGCCGCACAAATATCTCCCATAGAACTCATTTTAGTGCAGTGGGATTGTATTCCTGTGGGAACCAAAAACCCCCTTTCAGCATAGGCATAAAAAATAACATTGACTATCCAATGTGACAAAACGCTGTTTAGACAGCGGCAACCCCTGCCTGGCCTTACTGTAGTAGACAAAAAGCTGAAGATTAGCTTTCCTCAAAGACTGAGTACAATTACATAGTACACAATGCCCTCACTGGACGCAGGTTAAGTAACTGCTCCTGTTCATGTGAGGAAAATGGTTAATATTGAACCACCTCCAGTACCTAAATTGTAAACTGGGGCTTAAATACTTTTGGCAAAAATGCAGGGTTAGGCCAAGTGATACTCCTGTGCCATCTGCCTTCCACCGCAAACAATCTCCACTAACAGAGAGAGCACAGAGCTCTCCTACCTGCTTAGCAGAGCGGAGAGCCAAGAGAAATCCATTTTGAGATACATATTTCAAATCTGTTTTCACAATAGGCCCATACTTGGACTTAGTGAGAGAGTTCAATACAAGAGGCAAGTCCGAACTCAGTGCCCGCAGAGTACGGTCTGGACACAAGTCAACTTCCTTTGGAAACTTACTTATTAAAGGAAGTCAGCTTAATAGCTGGTCATTGGCCCTTCATGAAATGCTGAAATAGCCAAGGCATAACCTTGTTTGTACTGACTGCCTTGCCTTGATCGAGTTGAAACTGTAAAAAAGAAGGATAAGTGGCACAGAACTGGGTCCATCTTAGTGTTCACACACCAGTTTGAAAACATTTTTCAGATTAGAGAGAAATTGGCCCGATTAGATGGGACTCTAGCATTGTTCAGTGTCTCGTGTGTCATCTAACTGTTGAGAGACAGACTCCACAGACCATACCCACACGTGCAGACCAATCGGGTTTGAATGCCAAATCTGTCGAGCTGGCAGCTGCCATGGGCAGGCCTGTATCAGTCGAATCAGGTCTGGAACCATGGCCTTCTTGGCCATCGTGGAGCCACCATCAGCACAGAGTAATGACCCTCCTTGATCCTCTGAATGACTTGAGGAATCAACGGAAAAGGGGGAAAAGCATACAACAATTCTGTTGGCCATTCTTGAGATCTTGAGAGCACCTAGGCCAGAGCAGTCCTCCTGTACTATAAGGGAGTACCATTCCCGACCATGAGTTGTTTACCTGGATGCATACAAATTGACCTGGGCTTCCTCGTAACGGGTTCAAATTTGACCCACTACTTTGGGTGTAAGTGCCACTCTCTTGGGAGAGGCCCTGTCCTGGACAGAATATCGGCTGCCTCAACTGGGATGTGAATTGTTCTCAGAGATGTTAGCCAGAGCCATGCAAAAGTCAGTCGCTACTTAGTCACTTGGAGACAGCACAACATAGCGACTACGTTCCACCCTGGTGAATTATATGATACACCATAGAGGTGCTGTCTGTTCTCACTATCACATGCTTGTGATGAATTAACTGTAGCAACCCCTTGAGGGCAAGATGAACTGCCTTTATTTCGACTGTATGCAACGTGTTATCAACAGGCCCAGAAGGATCACCGCTGATGCTGCTGCTATCAGCCCCAACAACTTCTGTAATTTGTGCGCATTCACCAGTTTTCCTGACTGGAATTGTCTTAATGCTTTCCCAGACTGTTGGCCTTCTGAGGTGAGACGTGGATTCATTGTCACAGAATCGAAAATGGATCCCGAGAAAGTTCACTTTCTTGTCGAGCCTGAAGACTGCTGTTCTTCCAGTTTACAGTGAAACCAAGAGATTGAACATGGCCAGTACTTTCTCTGTGTCCATTACTACTTGATTAAGAGTGGGGATGCAAATCAACCAATCGTCTAGATATGGAAGAGTTTTGATACCCTGTAACTGAAGGGGGGCTAAGGCCTTAGACCACTCAAGTAATACTCTCGGTGAATCATTTTGAATGAGAGTACCATTAAGTATTGGTTGAGACTCATGAGGTTGGGAATGGGCCGATAACCTTTTTCTTTTTTTTTTTCTCAATTGTGGAGTAAAATCCATTTTGCTGTGCACTTAGAAGCACCTCTGAAATGGCTCCTTTTTTTCAACACACCTTGAACTTCTTCCACCAATATGAGCTCCAAAAGGGCATCTTTGACAATAGTAATTTGGACCCCTGAAAAGGGAGGGGGTGCTGGTGAAACTGCAGTCAGTACCCATGAGTTACTGTGGACAACCTTTCAGGGAAGTGAGGTGGGATTCTTTTTGTTGACATGAAAGTTATGCTCTTGGACACCAGCAGGGCCACCACATCAGGTCTATATCAGGCAAGCCGTTGCAGCCTTTGAGGTGTTCTAAACCTTTGTTTAAAGGCCGGGGGTTTGCCACAAGCCCTTTGAACAGTCTCCCTTAATGTAATGGAATGCTCAGGTCTGTCCAACATCTCCTGAGAATCCGGATGAAAAACATGACCAGGTATTGCTGGTAAATTCATCAGTTCGCTCCTTATGGCAAAGAAGTCTGAGCTAGCTGATGACTTTATCTCACTAACATCACATGTCTGTTGTGAATGCGCTACCAAAGCTGAATCAATTAATATTTTGGAATCTTGATCTTCCACACACATTGTTTCTGTAAGGCCGCCAAGAGAATAGCATTACCAATACAAGCCGCACATGCAGCAGCATAAAGAGCGAGAAATCAGGCATTCAGCTTTAGTACACTCCATGTCAGGACAGCATGGATTAGCCAAGACATTAGCTGGTCCCAAAGCTGTCCATGATGCTATCGCCTGCTCATCCGGTGGCATATCCCCAAGTCCAGTGTCTGCTGGTTAACAAGCATAGCTAATCTACAGCCAGCATAATTTGAGACTTTTAAGTTGGTTTCTTCCATGCTGTTCCCAGCATAAATGTGGAAACATCTGGCACTGGAATAGAAGGCGAGCAGTTAGTCTGAGATATTTCTTTACAAACACCTCCCACCAGAACCGGGTTGTCACTGGGAACTGCAGACCAACAAATCTAGCTGCACTGAATACTTTAATCAGAGCATTTTCAAAAAGTCCTTCACACCTGATGATTCCTCATCCACCTCTGCAGCATCTGAATGGGAGTGTTTCGATTCTGATTGATGTCTGCTATCGAAAAGTGAGTTGGGGACAAAAATAGACAGCGCATTTTCATCTACGGTCTCTTCTCCCCAAGACACAGGTGGAGGAATGCTTTCCTGGCCGGAGGGGAAAGGGATGATCAGGAAGAGGAATGATGAGCCTCAAATCTGTCCATTCTCTGAGATAAGCTCTGAAGAGTAGTCCGAATCTACTACAGTAGTTGGTGAACCAGTGGTTGGTTTATCCACATACTTATGACTTGTTGGTTTGAAATTGTAGTCATACTGGCGGTCACACAAATGTTTGCGAGAGCAAACATTATGATCACGACCACCTATAGAGCATTCCCTCTTCTAACATGCTCAGCCACCATGCTGCGAATCCAGTTCGCATGAGAGAGTCTTTCCTTTCTAGGCAGGGCAGGGCCCAGGAGCAGGACTGAGTCACCCTGCCTTAGCAAACAGGCAGTCGGCTGTGGGAGAGGACGACGCATCCTGTTTGACTCGCATGTCTCTGGCGGGCCTGGCTGCTGCCAGGGAAAGCATGCTCTCACAATATTTTCAGACCTTTTCCGAATACATCCTGGCCTTGGTTAAAACCACTGCTGGCAGCGGTGGGGATTCGAACCCACGCCCCCGAAGAAACTGGAGTCTAAATCCAGTGCCTTAGACCACTCTCACAAGCTGCACTGCAAGGATTATCTACATCATCTGTCAGGTGAGCAATCCCTAGACATGAGGGGCATTCTCAATGTCCATCACGGGGGTCCATTGCTGACTGAAAACACCGGCAGCACTGAGATGAGAGGGTCGCGATTGCAACTGCAGTAAATTAAGCCAGCATAAAAGATGACCTTCACTTGTACACGAACGTGCTCAGAAGGCTTATACCAACCCCCACTGATTAGTAAGGGTTACTTAATCCAACTAGAAAAACTGACCTTCACTAGTAAACAAACATACTCTGCAGATCCAAAATAAACCCCACAAACTGCGAACAGTAGTCAAGGGTAAATTAGCCCACACAAGGAACTGTCGTGCACCAGTACGCGAACATACCAAGCAAGTCAAAACAATCCCCAACCACTGCAAACAGTGATATAGGGTATTATAGGGTTAATACTTACCAAAAACTTTGCAATAGAAGTATATTCACTATTTTTTCATTGATAGATATCTGAAAGAGAACAGAATTACACCAACACTGCTAGCTAGCTACAAAACAATGCAATGGAGATGCTACCATGTAGCAATAATGCCATATAACCACCATTCACAGGGACACAAGGCACCTGCACCACTTAGGTGATGAATTGAATGGTGGATAATCAATTTTAATTCTGTTTTCCTACCTGTACCTGGTCTCTGAGGCCAGAAAGGTAAGAGAATGAGGCGGAAGTTCATCCCACTTTTATAGTGTGGGAAGCTCCGCCTCCAGGGTCATGGGCATGACTTTGTTTACATAAGGTCTAGAGAGAAGGCGGAACGAAGGTTATCATTCTATTAAGACCATATTGATGGTCAGAGTGAGGTCGAAACAGATCCACTAAATCAGGACACAAAATGTTAAGAGTGAAATGAGCAGAGAACCACTGTGTTAGAGGAACGTCCTGCTGAAACAATAAAAAAAAAATGCTCTATGAACGATAATGGTTCGAGAACATTTTTAAAAACCAAATAACCTTGAACAACGTTCTATTATTGTTACTGAAAGAATGTTTGTTTATATCTTGCAGGAATGTTAGCCAAAGTTCTGAGAATGTTTCCTGTTAGCTATTTGTATATCCAACATAAGTATTTATAAAAAAATGCCCATGATTTTGGGCATCATCAGTCTCCTAATGCTTTATTTATTTATTAATTTATTTAAATTACATAATCTAGATTGTATTGTAAAAAAAGCCCACATGTTTTGTTTTTTCTTCAGCAATTGTAGTGTACAGGCTGCCATGGACCTGGAGGTGCAGCAAGCAGATGATGAAGCTTATCCACGCAGGGCTGAATGTCCTCGCCTTCATCTTGGCTGTCATTTCTGTGGTGGCTGTGTTTGACTTCCACAATGCAAAGAACATTCCCAATATGTACAGCCTGCACAGCTGGATTGGCCTGGCTGCTGTCATACTCTATCCAGCACAGGTAAGCTTTCACAGACATACTGCTACATCTGCCACTTCAACCAAAGAGGGCCATTATCTTACACTTTTGCCTCATTCAGTCCACTTGCATCACAATAATTACACAATTTAGTTGTGACTAGTAAAATGTAACAATACTTGCTGTTTTTTTGTTACAGTGTCTCTGAGATTTCAATACAGTTTAAATTATATTGGCTACCCTATACACTACTAGTCAAAAGACTGGAATAATTAAGATTTTTACCCTATACACTAGTCAAAAGACTGGAATAATTAAGATTTTGAAAGAGGTTTTTGAAAGAAGTCTTTTATGCTCACCAAGGCTGCATTTTTTAAATTAATTTTTAACATTTTTTTTTACAAAAACAGCAATATTGTAAAATATTGATTATTATTATATGTTAAATTAACTGTTTTATATTTGAATATATTTATATTTGAATATATCATTTTTAAATGAAACTGTGGCATTCTGTGATGCAAAATTGAATTTTAGCAGCAGTGACTAGTCTTCAGCATCACATGCAGACATCATTGTTATATGCTGATTTGCTGCACAGGTGTTATCAGTTATTATTGGTGCTAAGTTATCAATGATTTATTATCATCAATGTTGAAAACAGTTTTTGCTATATTAAAATCTTTGTGGAAACCATGATACATTTTTTCAGGATTCTTTGATGAATAGAAAGTTCAATGAACAGAATTTATTTGAAATAGAAATCTTTTATCACGTATATAAATGTCTTCACTGTCACTTTTGATCAACTAGATATGTCCTTGTTCAATAAAAGTATTATTATTATTATTATTATTTTAAATCTTGTTTCTTGAGCGGCAAATCAGCATATTAGAACATACAAAAACATTTTAAAAAATAGTAAATATCCCAAACTTTTGACCAGAATAGTTTGTGTGCATATACATATACTGAACAAAATTATAAATGCAACACTTTTGTTTTTGCCCCCATTTTTCATGAGCTGAACTCAAAGATCTAAGACTTTTTCTATGTACACAAAAGGCCTATTTCTCTCAAATATTGTTCACAAATCTGTCTAAATCTGTGTTAGTGAGCACTTCTCCTTTGCCGAGATAATCCATCCACCTCGTAGGTGTGGCATATCAGGATGCTGATTAGACAGCATGATTATTGCACAGGTGTGCCTTAGGCTGGCCACAATAAAAGGCCACTCTAAAATGTGCA
>JAFVLL020018315.1:0-13827 GCA_021397915.2 Tor tambroides | reverse complement strand
CTCTCTACTTCTCGTATACATGGATCTAACGTGAAAACTGTAAATTCTTGGCATTCAGCTTTTAATGTTGTCTTCTTTTCTAAAATCTTTGTAAATTATTTTATTGTTATTTGTTTATTTATTAATATTAATTAATGTGTTTATTATTATTATTTATTTTATTTTATTTATTTATTTTTATATATTTTTTTAAGTCTACCAAGGGGTGGGATGGGTTGGGGTGGGTTTTAAATTTGTACAGCTGCTTTTTGTTTTGTACTACTGTTCCACAAAATAAAAATTAATAAACAATTGTTAACAAAAACAAATCCTCATTTTGTACTTCTAATTCGTGACCTGCGTTTTGTTTTGTTCTCTCTCCGTCACACTTCCGCGTTCATCACTAATCACCAGCACTTATGCTACGCCTACGTCCTACATCATCCGCCGGAACGGCTTCTGCCTACGACAGTTAGCAGAAGTGAAACAAAGGTGTTTATAACGTTTTAAGAATGGAAATTCTAAACCAAAACAAACCCACATTGATTACAGGAGGCCTTTATTCAACCCCCGGAGCCATTTAATATGGCTGGATGTGCTTTATTTAACTACTTTTGGATTGTTGAACAAAAACACCTGCCCATACCATTATAAAGCTTGGAAGAGCAAGGCAATTTTTTTTTTAATAGAACTCTGATTGGATTTGTCTGAAAGAAGAAAGTCATATACATCTATGATACCTTTAGGGTGAGTAAAACATGGACTAATTTTCATTTTTGGGTGAAAAAATATGTATTGTATCTGTTCTGCACTCGCCTGTCATCTCTATTCAGTTTCCGCTCTCGTAGGATGACTAGCAGGCATCACCTGCTGTTAATCAGCATTCTCAAATGTCTCCTCCGGATTCGCCCTTGCGGTCATGTGCCCGGATATGAAAGCTGATCAGTTTTGCTGCATGGCAGAGACGTTGCGCTGAAGTTTGCTTCCGTCGTCTCTCTTGCTGAGTCTCTTTCTACCATTCCAAGTGTGGATGTTTATAAAGTCTCCTTGTGTCCTGTATACCTTTAAAGCCCTGTTTACACTTGGTTTTAAGATACGTTTTGGTCATTTGGTCATTGGTCATTTTGGATTGTTGAACAAAAACACCTGCCCATGCCATTCTAAAGCTTGGAAGAGCAAGGAAAATGTTTTAATATAACTCCGATTGGATTTGTCTGAAAGAAGAAAGAAAGAGCAATCCGGTCGAATGCGTTTTCGACTACCTCTGGGAGTGGTTGAAAGTGGACTAGCTCAAAACATTTCACACCCCGTTTACACCTGTATTTAGCGTTGTCCACTTGTGATCCGATCGACCAAAACGCATCTTAATACCAAGTGTAAACAGGGCCTAAGTTTCTGTTCTTTGTCCCGCTATTTGCATACTGAAGCAACAGAGAGTTTTGAGAAATATACAGGAAAATAATGAAATGTAACAGAAGGCTTGCTCTGCTTGGTTAGTGGCTTTAGCTCTGTGTGAATACCAACACAAAAGTCCGCCGGCGCTCTTGATCACGAGATGCGTCTAGAAAATATAGCCCAAATTGTTAATTACATTCTAATGTCTTGTTTACTTTATTTCTTTCTTTAATGGAGAAAGTAACTAACTGCCGCCTCAGGTGATTCAGATTCCATCACGTGGATAGAGTTTTTTTTTTCTCTTCTGCCTATCATATT
Organism: Tor tambroides; assembly: GCA_021397915.2. Lineage (NCBI taxonomy): Eukaryota > Metazoa > Chordata > Actinopteri > Cypriniformes > Cyprinidae > Tor > Tor tambroides. Next base: position 12,135 of record JAFVLL020018315.1, on the reverse strand, counting down.
TATCACGTTTCTAATTAAGATGCCTGTGAATCCAAGGTGAAAAGCTTTAGCTGCGTCTGAATGCTTGCAGACGACCAGAACCGCCACTCCGCCAAAGACCTTGTTATGTTCAGAACGATCACGGATGTTTGAGATTCTTCAGCGGATATACTTTCTGAAACAGGAACTTCTGCTCTCCTCTAATTATCATTCTTTCATTTTTTTTCTCTCTTCCATCCGTTTAATTCATTATTAATGACACTTTTAGCTCCAAAATCGACGCAATCCATCACATGTGACACGAGGAAGAACAAGTTAAAGGTTTGCTTTTCTGGCTGCCATGTAGTGAGTGAAATTAACAGTCCACGTGGCTTTATCACATCAAAGTCAATCTGAAAGGCTCCTCAGACGCCGCAGATGCCTTTCTAGCAATGAACGCTTTCAGTAGCCTAGTTGTGCTCAATGTACAAGCCAGCCAAAACTGGGATAACTAACTACACACACTGCGGAAAAGCAGATACATAGGTACAACGATACACTGTTGAGATTCTGATGTGTTATAAGCGGTTGGCACAGCGTTGCTAAGAAGCTGCTAAAGTGTTGTTAGTGATTCACTGTGTGGTTACTAGGGTGTTCTGGGTGGTTTCCTGTGATAAACGTGTCACCATCATGGTAATGTGTTCTGGATGGTTGCCAGGCAATTGCTATGCTGTTGCTTAGTGGTTGTTAGTTTGCTACTATGGGGTTTCTAACATTTTCTTGGTGGTTGCTAAGGTGTTGCTATGCATTTGCTGACTTTATTAGTGCACTGGAATTTGGCTACTAGGGTGTTCTGAGTGGATAGTCTGTGACAAACTTGTCACCATAATGTCATTGCGGCTTTGGTTGTTGCTAAGATGTTGCTGTGCATTTGCTAATGTGATCTGAATAGTTGTTAGTGTTCTGGGTGGATATCCTGTGAAAAAAATCTTGTCACCGTGATGCCAATGTGTCCTTGGTGGTTGCCAGGCTTTTTCTATGCTGTTAATATGGTACTCTCTGAATGATTATCAGTTGCTAGGTGGTTGCTAACATGTTATGGGTGTTTTCCAGGCTGTTGCTATTGTTGTTGTTATTATGTTGTTTTGTGGTTATTAGATTGTTCTAAGTGGTTTTGTTTAGGTGGTTGCTAAGGTGTTTGAGTCAGTGTTATTGCATTACTATGTGGTTACTAGAGTGTTCTAGGTGGTTTCCTGTGAGAAACGTGCTGCCATGATGCTTCTGGGTGGTTGCGAGGCCATTGCTATGCAGTTGCTAAAGTGTTCAGTGAGATTTTGTTAGTTTGTTATTATGGGTGGTTGCAGTGCCATTGCTATGTGGTTGCTAAGGTTTTTGAGTTGTTGTTATTGTATTGCTATGTGGTTCCTAAGGTGCTCTGAGTAGTTTGTTACTATATCATTGCCACCATGTTATGGGTGGTTGTCAGGCCATTGCCGAGTTGTCTGAGTTGTTGTTGTTGTTGATTAATTACTATGTGGTTGCTAACATGTTATATTGGCTGCCAGGATGTTGTGGAAAAAACTCATTGCCATAATACTAAATTGCACTCACAAATCTCTATGATGTTCTGGTTCTTCTTTTATTGCATAGATTTTGAAAAAAAAAAAAAGTCATTTAGTAAATGAATAAGTAAATGAATGAATGAATGAATGAATCCCAAACTGTAAATATCAGCAAAACCAATAGCTATGCTTCACAAACACCTCTAATTAAGTTTACAAACACTGTACATGTCTTATGAGAGAAAGCGTCAATTACTTGTAAACAAAACATCTGGGAGTTTCCAGGCTTTATTCCATAGACACATGGACGCTCCTGCAGCAGAGCAGGGGATGGACGGATGGCTCTCAACACTTTCACACCCACTGTGCAAAGCAAATTTGTTTATGTGTTGTTTTGTCACATTTTAATGGAGCGGCTCCCCTTGATGGGAGTCCTGCTGGGGTCATTCGGAGTTTGTGATTACAGCCGTACGCTGGCCACTGTTAGGAGAGCACTCAGCTCCATAGGTGCCATGTGCCAGAAGCCTCTAGTATGCTCTTTGAGTCCTGCTCATTTCAGTTTAGCTGCTGTATTCCTATAGCTGCCGTGATGGACTCAGTGACTTTGTCTCTCTTACTCTTTGGTTCTCTCCTCTCTCTCTGTGGATCAGCAGTGGCCTGTGTAAGCTGCGAGGACGCGAGCGATGCTCTGAGGATCCACTGCTGCCAAGCCATCTGCTCGTCCGGACAGTCCAGAGACGGAGATCGAGAGCAGCCATCAGCGTCTAGTTATAAAATGAGAGACAGAGAGACAAACACAATGAGATAGACTGTTGCAATGACATCACAAGTGATCATTTAACCTCTGATGAGTGAAGAGCGAATCTTTAAAAACCATTTATGTTAAATCCTTAAATCGCTCTCCCGTAATTCTGTCTGGTAACACTTTAGATTAGGGAACACATATTCACTATTAAAGGGATAGTTCGCCCAAAAATGAAAATGTGCTGTTCATTTACTCACCCTCAGGCCATCAGAGATGTAGGTCAAGAAGTTTTTTAGCTGAAACCGTGATCCTTGGTGATTCATAAAATGCGAGTCAGCAGCTTCTGTCACTTGAAAGTAAAAAAAAAAGCACAGGTATAGGAAACACTAAATTATGATGGTATATTAGGACTTATGAAGTAAAAAGATCGCTCTGTGCAAGAAACTGAGCATTATTTACAACATTATTACCTGTAATCCAGAGCCTCATGCAAATGGTCCAGAGTGATGTCTGGTTTGGGAACAAATCATTCTTTTGAACTGGTTCTTCTTGGTGAACTAGACGAACCATTGGTGAACCATTTCAGCATGGTGTCAGCTAAAAGTCTTCTTTACTGTTCTACTGAAGAAGAAAAAAAAAGTTCCCTATGTACAAACCTTTCTTGATTTGAAAGAATATTACTCAGAACATGCAAAAACTAAGGGACAAAAAACGTAATTTAAAACCACAGTTAACTGTCTGGTTTCTACAACTTTCATTTTGGAACAAAAAGCTGCCTTTAAACTTGAAAGAAATGAAAATTGGACATTTTATTGTGATAATTATCGATATCTACTGATATGAAAATAAATAAATAAAATAGTATTTTGTTTATTTTTTGGGGGTTTTTTTTTGGCCATATCGCCCAGCCCTAGGTAATAGTGAATAGTGTTCTGTAATCTAAAGTGCAACCTTTTTCTATTGTGTTTTTATTTATGATAGCACAAATCCAACAGTTCGGTTTCAATTAAAATTGATGTTTGCGTGTCAAAGAAAAAGTCAGTTTTGTTTCACTAAACACTATTTCTAGAACGTTAGTCATCTGGTTGTCGTTTATTAATATATAAAGCAGATGGTTATGTTTATTCACACGCTGTTATGCAATGCAGATATATGAGTGCCTTAAATATCTAGTACATTGTGTTTATTTTTTTCAGAAATCTTACATACGTTTACAATTATTGTTGTAGTGAATAATCATTTAAAGTTCAACATCACCTGCGTGACTTGCAATATCAGGAACCGATTATGAATATACCAGCAACTAAATAATACTAATAAATGAAAAAGCTTTATGATTGGGGATAATATTATATAGATTGCAGTGAACAGAGAACTCTCTCAAAATACACTTGAAAAAAAGTATAGAAACAGCTCAGAAATTGCTAGTAAATTTCACATTTATTTACAAAGTAACTGCAAGATACACATTTGATTAAACAAGATTTTTTTTTTTTTTTAATAAAAACACTCATTTTTGTTTTATTTACAAAACATAAATAAAACACTTCTGTGATTTGTGATTTAATAATCAATGCATCAAAAGTTTATACTAATCTTTTAATCAAGAACATGTACTAAATATGGATCTGAAACATTTTAGCTATAGGCTTGGATAGTCCAGCCTCATTATTGCAGATGCAGGAAAAATAATGAAACTTTCTGGATGACATTTAAGTCCGCTTGCACCTCTGAGGTTCATTTTATAACAAATTTCCTAAACCTTTAAAGTGGGTAAATGTAATTGCCAGCCGTGAATTAAGTACACAGCTTGTTTTGGGCAGTGACACGGACTCACTAATTGGAATAAAGCAGGTTTTGGGGTCTGCTGCTCACTGCAGATGAAATAAAGCGTTATGTCTGCCATGCACACAGACGCACACAGTAAGATGTGAACTCGTGAACACTCGCTTCGTCACGACTTGCTAATAGAACACTGATTTCCTTCTATTCCTCTAAAGATCTTAAAGCCAGAGCTGCTGGCATACATCAGCTGCATGAATCAGGGCATCAATTATTTCCCCGTGCTCTTCTCCTCTTCAGCAGAACAAACGCAACTTTGCAGATGAGTGCACCCTGGGTTCAATGACGGTGACAGTGACAGGCAATAACACATAAAACATAGCAACAACAACAGGCGCTTTACAGTTGAAGAAGAGAAAGGCTGATACAGACACTCTCTATATCTGCTTCTTTGTCTCTCTGCCATGCATTTCGTGCTCTCTCTCTCTCTTCTACTGAGTTTTTCTTCGTTAAATATACTCATCCTCTGTTCTTTAGGGTGAGCACTGAATGAATACCTCTGGGAGTTCATTTGTGGGGAAACTTGCATGGTAAATTTATCCCGTTCTCGTTTTATTCACTGGCTCGTTTTGCCGTGTCGCTGATACCATCATTTGCTTGGTTTTTAGCTGGACCTGTTTTTATACTTTAATGTACGATTACCTGCAGTCCTTTTTCATCTGCACATTATTCATGACCCCTATTATCATCAGTAAGGATAACGATAACTTGCGTCAGATCTGGCCTAAATAACCGCAACTGCAAAAGTCTGGTCAGTTTCACAACAGGGCAAGGAAAGAATCACTATAGTATTATTCTTCATACGTGCAGTTAGTGACACTGTACCATTTACAGTATATTAAGTATCTAAAGTATTTAAAGTAAATTTCCAAGTTATTAGACAATACAGTTTGGTTAATATGTGTGTGTGTGTGTGTGTGTGTGTGTGTGTTCTAATACTAGTAATTTTCTGCCAGGATATTATCCATTAATTGTACGGCCATTTCTATTAGCTTAAGCTCAAGACAATACATTGCAGTGCCAAATTTAAAATACATGTAAAACACTAGAAATAAGTAAATAAATAAATAAAGCAGTATTTTTTTTAAGAGTGTACAGTAGCAGTGCCCTAACAACCACCATGCAACACCCTGGCAACGTTCCACCACATGCTAGCATTGTTGCGGAAAGTTTTGCATGAGTAAGTCACATTTTGTACAGGAAATGCAAAAATCTAGTGTTTATTGCTGATACTTCATACAGGAAATTAATGACAAATATATACCTTCTGGATTTATTTATATTGCATGAAACCTGCTTTAAAAGTACTTAAAATTGGCGTTTGAGTTTGATAATACTGTACGCGTCTACGCATCCCACAGCCTGGCTTCTTTCTTGTCATTATCTTCTTTTCTGTACAATAATGTGCAAACCTGCCCTGATTACGCCATATGTAATTAACGAAACGTCAGCAGCACCAATAAGCACATCTGACAGATACATGACTGTTCGCCTTGCATAATTTCAACACTTTTGTATGTTTCATGACAGTGTGTAATTCTGGGCTATGCCATGTTCTATTCTAGAATTACAGCACGTAGACGAGATGAGGAAGAGACAGAACACAAAAGGAAATCTGGAGATGAAAGACTTGGTATTAGGCAAAAACGACACAGACAATCTTTGTGTGTTTGACAAGAAGTGGGAGTGGACGGTAAGGACGCTATTTTGGAGCTCCGTCGCCACTCAATTGGTTCATGTGTTTGAACGTTTATAACAAAACCACACTAAAGAGAGAGAGACGGAAATGTCACGCATCAAGAGCTCGTGTTGAAGGAAACATGATAGGACATTATAACAAATCTCTGGATAAATGAAAAAATCTGTCGGAAGGAGGCGAGCGCAGAAACTCTGAAGCGGAGGCTCGCATGCAGATCTTTCCTCAAAGGAGGTCTGACGTGTTTGATTGACTTCAGACCAAAATGTCAAGCAGCACGGCAGCTTTACCACGGTCTTAATATTTATGACTGTTCTCTCGTTACTCTCACAAAAGTGCTTTTAAAAAGCATGGTCGTTAAAATTGAGCATTTCATGGAAGAGGTGATTGCCAGGAGCGCTTACACGGCAACAGCAAAACACGGTTAGCATTCTGCTTCAGCTGAAAACCTTTTAAAAAGCTCTCCTTGCTTTCATATCTCGGGTTGAATGCTGACTGTCCCCATTATCTCTCACTAGTCACCGTCCAGATGAACAGTGGCTACTATCTGTGATGTTCAAATAAGATCATCTTGTTATTTCTTTGACGAAACACATCAGTGGTCGAATTGTGTGGTCAACCCTTAAGAAAATTAAAACAAACTACAAAGAAAACCAAAACATCACAAATGGTGACCACAAATTAACCATGGTTTTACTACACTAACCATACACTGTAAAAAATTATTGTGATTTTAATGGTAAAAAACTGTGAAAATGCTACAGTAAAAACCTGTTAAATGGTTAACGGTAAGTTCCTGTAAAATTTAGAGGGAAAAACCGTAAACTGACGTTCCCAGAATTCCCTGAGTTGCATTTCAAATTCTGTTTGAATTTGATGTTTTTTCTTTGAAATAACTATGTTTCTTCTTAGTTTTTTTCTTATCAGTTATGTTTATTAGGGTTGTATGTTACATCTAATGTTGTTAAATTAATGTTTATAGCATATTTCAGTTTAATGAGTCTCACCATGATGGTGTTTAGTGCTTGTGTGAATGACACTGTGCACCTTCTGTATATGCTATTTGAAAGCTGCTTGTGATGGGCTTTGGTTCATCATGTGACTTTCTCATCACCACCTGCATTTGTTGGTTATCAGTGTATTTCAAAGGTACAAAACAGATTTCAGTACTTTAATAGGTTGGTATATTAACATTATATCAGTTAAATAAATTACGGTATTTAACTGTAAATTTAAGTTAAAACTGTAAAACCTAAAACGTTGTTACCATATTTTTTTTTTTACGGTAGAATTCCGGCAACCACAGCTGCCAGTTTTTTACAGTAAATTTTACGGAATTTTTTTTACAGTGTAGTTCAACCATGGTATTTGTAGTAAAACTGGTTATACAAATGGTAATCAATACGCCAAAACACAATGGATACTACAATTTTACTATAATAAAACCATGGTTATTTTTCATAAAGGAAATCACAACGGGGCTTTTTCAGAATGTGATGCAATTATTTGTTATTAGTTTCAGTGGGAAAAAAAAAAAAAATCTGTAAAAATAGACACAAATGTACTTTATTATAATTAAGGAATTTTCTATATTTATTTTTTATTGGTGTTTTACATGTATTTTGCACTGCATTTTATTGTGGATAATGTACTTATGTATTACTTCAAAATAAACAGAAACAAGTGTTTATACTTAATGTTATCTGCATTAAACTGGCCAATTATAAAATCTGAAACATATTTAATGTGTCAAAATGTAAGTAAGTTGTTAAGTTATCATCTTGTAAATATTGACTGGAACTGTTTAAATAAACTGGATTTTTTTTTTTTTTTTAATAAATTGTGTAATAAAAACATGATCAAAATACAGTCAATACAGTAATATTGTGGCTGTTTTTATTTTTAGTTCACTTGCAATTAAAGGTTAAGTTGATCACTTTGCATTGTGAGATGCAATATTCTATGCAGGCTCAATTTCAGCAAAAGTGGTATTTTGCACACAAACATCTAAAATATTATACAAGAAAGGCATAGTTTGAAAATGCACACTTTAGAAACAGTAAATGTGGTATGCTACTGAAATATTCTGAACGTAGGCACTGAATTCACTTTTAATGTTTCCAAATGAGATCCAAATTTGACATTCTGAATTTGGAAACTTTTACATTTTGCAGCCTGAATTACAAGCAATTGCGTATCAGAGCTTGTGATGATTATGTTATTACAGTGAAATTTTATGATCTAATACAGCAGGCAAAGTTCATTGAAGTGGGTGTAGTATTTTTAATGGCAGCTTCAGGCGTGCTATTACGGGTTCAGGTTTCATGAGAAAGAGGAGGAGTGCGAGGTAACAGCTCAGTGACCCACGCACTTCCAGGCAGTTCGGGAGACACAGGACGACGGTGTGGGCAGAATATGGTATCTGTGGATACACAGCTTTAGCTTAATTAAAGCAATCTTCAGTGCTAATCACTCTGACGAGAGGGCACACAGGGCACGGAGCGAGCACACACACGCACACACACGTCTTCAAATAAATAATGAATGAGACTGATTATCCCCATCAAACAGCCCCATGATAGCAAAATGGCAGGAAATCAAGGTTGGAATGATTATAGCTTGACTGGTCCTTGAGGTGGGAATGAGACAGTCGAGGTGAGATGTGACGCGAGAGGCAGAGGAGATGAAAGAAATCACACCGAGAACATTTCTGTCCCTTGCCTGCCCAGTTTTACCGGCGGTTAGCCGCTGTCGTTTTCAGAGTCAGGTCACATCTTATCATTAAGAGAGTCAGACACATTTACTGATATAGATTTAAAAGTATCGATACCTTGATTGAATAATTGACTAATTGGTCACAATTAAATGAAAGAATGTTTGATTGCCTGTTTGAACAACTGAGTGAACGTTTGATTGACCGATTGATTAAACCATATCAAATACGTTTGGCAGACTGATTGATTGACTGACACACAATCTAACATCCATTCATTCATCAATTGCACATTCAACAGACTGTTTGATAAAAGTCCAATTCCTTCAGTGTTCCATACCTCATGCGTGTGGAAAAATAGCACTTGAAAACACGTAGCTAACCCATAGAAAAGTATTTCATCTCTCTCTTTCTTTTGGACAGTAGTAGATAAGCCTATTGATACATTTTTCAAGAGTTTTCTCTTATTTACTTCTATTCCCTGTACCTTGATGCTGTGGGCAAGAAAGCGTACAACTACAATATGAATTCCAAATTAGCATAGCAATAGCGCTACATCAAGTCACGTGAGTATCATAGTGATGAGGAGCCTCACTTTTAAAACTGAACTCTCATCTTTGTCCCACTTGTGAGAAGATGAAGACAAAACAGGCAAAACTAGTGGAAAGAAACACAGAGTTTAAGTCTTTTCTCTGCGGACCGTAAAAATTTGATTTACTCTTGTTTTCATTCTCCCTCTTTTTGCACTGGATAACGTTATTATTACACTATATGAGCGCTGTCATCACTGTGGCCCAGTTTTCACAAAGCACCTACACCCACACAACCTACACCAGATAGATAAATTGTAGCCCCGTTTTGGTACGAGCGCGTGAAGATGCTAAAACGCACGTTATAAAATGTATCCGAAAGCTTTAAGGCTGTGTGGGCTTACACAAAGGAGTCCTTCCTCCCACAGCCAGTGGAGAGAAAAAGAAATCAAGCTGACTCAAAGAGTGCCGACTTCCGAGCGCCGAGGGGAAGAGGGAATCATTTCCCCCCCCATCGTTACCATGCAATGTGAGATTACTGTTGGGACCCTGGGGCCACATATTCTCTCTCCATGAGTGCCTGAGAGCGGAGGAGGCCATGAGTTTTGCGTGCGCGTATGTTAAAGTGCACCAGTGTTAATGCCCGCATTCTCCACCAGCTTTTCGCTTCAGACTATATATCATCCACTTCTACTTGTTGCTCTGACACTTTCATCATGAAGATGTTGGAGAGATATGGGCCTACAGGAATGAGAATGTTCACGGGAGCCGGTTTCATCTCCTGCGCCCCCTGCCCGCGTGAATCGGTCCCTGAACACGAGGGAAATAAATTGAAAGCTTTCCGTGGCGGTAAGAATGACAGGCAGGCGTTTGGGGAAGGGTACAGCTTGTGATGGAGATATCTTTTAATCCTCTTTTCATCATTTGTTTGCTCCTGGTATGAGAGCAGATAATCAGAGTGGCTGAACATGGAGGACGGGGAGAAATCATCAGACGGCAGGTGAAATGGTATCAATATTCATTTAAGGTGATCCAGATTGATTTTGATTTGAAAACGGGACAGTTTTACTTCAGCGCTCAGTACATCATTAATTGTTTTGTTTTCAGTACAATTTGACTGATGAAGTATGATATATCCCTGTGATTTTTTTTCCCCCAAACCAGCTCACCACAAACCTCATCCCACAGCTGATTTTGAATATTGCATTGGTCACATCAATCACTGTACTGATCGCTTACACTGAAACAAACACTAACTCTACACCTTCACCTTAGTATGTGAACTGAATGCATAAAATCTGAGGTTTTCTTCACAGGTGACCGCAAAGACCCATCTCCCTTAGTTACTGACTGTTGCTACGTCCAACAAGCCATGCCGCTCTCACGCCACACATCATGTTCTCACGCAGAGAAAAATAAATTGCAGAGCAAAGAGGACACTAGCAACATGCAACCAGACAAGACAGAGCAGGTTACTTTTGGTATGAAATGAAGTGTCAGCTTTCAAATTTTGTCTTTTTTTTAATAAATTCAAACAAATACCATTTTGTAGCTCTTTAATGTGCCGTGACAGATTGCTGTAGCGCCTCAGTTCGAGCATCATGTGAACTGAATATCTCTTCCTCTTTGCTAGTTATACCATGAAATAAACATGAATGAACTTCAGAAGGTCATCAATACACTCCATTTTTTCAAGTTCAAGTCCACTGACGTTAATCTACTCTCTTGTCTGGTTTGTTTGTCAGACAAAATGGCAGATTCAGTGTTATGATTGGTCAGATTGCCTGTCAATCAAACTGCCGGCATAGGGACAAAGACGGACAAAGATGATGTTTTTGGGACCTTATGTAGCCCCGCCCCTTTTCAGTGCTGCACTCGTTTTCTTCTTCTTCTGCTTTGCATTTCCACAGTGTGACAGTAAGGTCATACAAATTTATGATTGAACCTCTTGTTTTAAAATCTCTCCAGTCTACTGACATTTGTTATGACACCCGCTTCAAACATTACAATGCTAATGATAACTTTTGTTAACTCTACAATAAGTAAACACACTTCACTAGCTAATTATTATTCAACAGTGATGCCATAGAGCTACCGCAAAATTGGAAGTTCAAAGACAAAAATTCTAAAATTCTATAAGGTCATTAACCAGATGGTGTGTATACATCTACTAGAGCTGGGTGATATATCGAACGCGATGATCATGCGCATCTCGTCAGTAAAGCCGGTTCCATGATTAGCGGTAAACCTCCATCACCTGCTTTCAAATGGAGCGGCATTTAATACACAGAGCCGTAGATCACTGACAAGCTAAGCAATATTGCGTTCATTATCGCAGATGAATCACCTTTGATAATGAACGCGATATTGTGTAGCTTGTCAGTGAACCACAGCTCTGTGTATTAAATGCTGCTCCATCTGAAAGCAGGTGATGGAGATTTACCACTAATCATGGAACCGGCTTTACTGACGAGATGCGCATGACAATCACATGCGAAATATCGCCCAGCTCTAACATCTACCAGCATTGGCTAATGCTAACCAACCAAACCTCAACCCACTGATGGCAAAACTACCTTGACTTAATGACTTAAAGCTACTATAACAAGAAGCGCCCTCTGTTGGTCAAAACAAACACCGCATGACTGAAGCAGAACCTGCAGCTCTGCTGTGTGACCTCTCTTGTCGAATTACATTTCACTTTGTGAGCCATTTTGAATGCACAATAAAAAAACAGGACATTTTTGGTAGATAGGCCACCAAAAATGGGTACTGTCCCTGGATAATGGTCACCGTATACTTGATCTGTTTTGTTTCTGATGTGAATAGCAGCAGAAAATCATCACTTGGAGCTCAAGGTCTTTGCCCTCCCCATTTCCAAGCTCTCTCTCTCCCTTTTCCACTTTTTCATGTTCTCTGTCTCTCTCTGATCCATGCGTATTTTTGCCAATTCCATCACTCCGTGTGAGTGTGTGGCGTGTACGAATGTGTGCGTGTCTGCTTGCTTTTGATTAAATCCAGGGCAAATGTTGCTGCACACACAAAAGCATGGCAACGGCAAGGAAATCTTTCAATCTGTCGCCATGGCA
>JAFVLL020018314.1:0-21380 GCA_021397915.2 Tor tambroides | reverse complement strand
TTGATTCCATCACGAGTGTTTGTTGACTGTGCACCTTTAAATAAACACCTGACGTTTTACTTACCTGTGTGTTCGACTGATTCCGTTACAGTAGTACAGTTATACAAACAAAACCAGGAAAAAAAGAAAGAAAGTTTACACAAATCCTTAAGAAAATGAATCATGGTTTTATTATAGTAAAAGTGTAGTAACCATGTGTGTGTGTTTTTTTTGTTTTTTTTTTGGATAACCACAGTTTTACTACAAATACCATGGTCAAACCATGGTTATTGTAGCAAAACCATGGTTAATTTGTGGTTACCATGGTTCAACTATATAGTAACTGTTCCTTGATGTGAAAATCACCTAGGAACCACAAACCACCATAACTTCTCCTGTACGTTAAGACGGGAAACATGAGGTAGGCAAAGGACGCTCTTTAATCCGCTCCTGTCTGTACTCGAGCATGTCAAACAGGTTCCATTACCCCTCCGACAGCCGTATGTATAATATATAAAAGCTTTAATGCAGCGCTTTGCCCATGAACAGCAAAGCAACCCTGAACGCCGAGGTAAAGAAAGACTCAGTTGTTAATGGCGGCGCTGAAAGCAGAGCGTGACCTACTTCAGCTCTGGGCACTAATACCGAACAAATACACAGACAGATTATTAGTCATAAAACGTCATTATGCGTTATTTCAGATAGAGATGGTGTAAATGTAGTTAACACACACCTTGTCAGTAGCGATCTAATACCTGACGGGCTTCACGCTGGTCGAGATAATAGCCGAGAAAACACACATCCGTCTCAAATTTGCATATTAGTGCGCAATTTATGATTACCTTCCTAAAAATCACATTTGATCTAATATACAAGACCTTACCTGTCATTGTAGTGTGAAAACATCCTCTTCTGTTTATATCCACATCATTATACCGTCCTTCTAGGGAAATATAATTTTAGACCAAGTGTCTAAAAATGTTTCAGCTCATAAACATCCCAAAAATGGCATATATTTTATTTCGCCCCCGCCTGGGAAATAATTGCGCAACGCATTGTCCAACTGTTGACACAAACGTCCCGGTGAATCTCTAATGACCGAGCCGGGTCTAGTTTATCTCCAGCCGCCTGAGGTCACATGCCAGGTAATATTGGCCCTTGTCTTGCTAACAACCTGGAGTGTCACTGACTAGCTATCTTCAGCGTTTGTTGACACTAGCATCTAGCCAAATTAACCCCACATCGGTGATGTGTCGTGCCAAGAAATTTGTTGGTGTTCAACCATCAACTTTGGACACAGTGGTTGTGTTCTAAAACCTAGTGAGCTGTCTTGCTGTACCGCCTACATAGGGAGCATGCTAACTGAATGAGGGTTTTGGAACGCACTACATTGGCAGCAACTCTGAGTAGTTGCATTAAGTACACAAAACATGAACGCCATAGAGTTAGCATGTTGCTAAGCTAATGATACAATACTTCGATGAGCATAAAAATACACAGAAAACCAAAAATGGGGAAAATAGTGATTTTTAAAAAAATATTTTTATTGGTTTGAACTTTTTATGGAGAACTTGAACTAGAGATGGGTCAACCAACTAGCTATTTAGTTACGCTTACTAGTTGTTGTTTTTTCTCTCTCTCTCTCTCTCTCTTTAACTTTAATATTTGTAGCAGGGTATAAATTCGGAGACTTTTCATAGACGGGTTGTGCTTTAGCATGCTAAAAGTAACAGCTACAAATTCCCAGCCTTCAACATTACATTTCAAGACAATTACTGGCAATTTAAAAGTACAAAATTGACGTCTTTCAGTGTTATGTCATCTTGCAACTCAACACAATTGGTTCCTAAAGACCGACTAGCCAGTTTTGAATCTCTAGCTTGAACCTCCACATACTTGGACATTCAGTAGCGTTGCATATTTCATGTCTGTAGGTCAAGCGTAAATTGGGGATGTTTGTTCCTCCTGCGGATGCTCTTTGGTAATGGCATAAGCCCCAGTAGCCTGGGGATCCCGCAGAGCCGGGCTCTCACTATTTCATCAGAATCAGGAGAAATCAAAGCTTCGGGGACGTCGTTGTCAGGGCGGCCCACGGGTCGACTGATCCGTGAGCTTTGATGTGCTCAGACGCTCGGGTTGCCATGTTGTGGACAATCTCACCTCTGGGCCGGATGGATGCGTTTGAAGTAGAATATGTGAGACTGAACAAAGGTATTGTCAGTCCAAAAATATATGATGTATAAAAACAACCAGTGAGATTTCCATGGACATACTGTATATTTTTGATCCCCGATCAAGAAAATGGTTTGTTTTGGCAAACGATTGGAATAAAATGGACTGCAATCAAACGCTGGATCTCAAGGGCCTTTGCTTTCAGAAAATCATCACAACAGCTGGACATGATGGTCAATTTTAGCTTGTTTAAAATAATTCCAGGAAAAAGAACAAACTTTTCTTTTTCTGATTGAAAATTCAAAAAAAAAAAAAAAAAAAAAGGTGAAAGAAAACATTTGTTTTAACATTGCCAAAAAAAAATTATATTTACAAATTATATATAAAATAAATAAATGTATTGAATTATTTATAAAATAAATATAATTAAGTATTTATAACTACATATAATATAAAATAAATATAACTAATTATTTATTTTAAATAAACAAATCCAAATAAAAGCCAAAAGAAAAACAGTATATGTATGTACTGTGTAACTATTTGGGGAGATATATATACATATAGTGGGGGAAAAATTATTTGATCCCCTGCTGATTTTGTACATTTGCCCACTGACAAAGAAATGATCAGTCTATAATTTTAATGGTAGGTTTATTTGAACAGTGAGAGACAGAATAACAACAATAAAAAATCCAGAAAACGCATTTTGATGAGTGAAATAAGTATTTGACCCCTTCACAAAACATGACTTAGTACTTGGTGGCAAAACTCTTGTTAGTAATCACAGAGGTCAGACGTTTCTTGTAGTTGGCCACCAGGTTTGCACACATCTCAGGAGGGATTTTGTCCCACTCCTCTTTGCAGATCCTCTCCAAGTCATTAAGGTTTCGAGGCTGACGTTTGCCAACTCGAACCTTCAGCTCCCTCCACAGGTTTTATATGGGATTAGGGTCTGGAGACTGGCTAGGCCACTCCAGGACCTTAATGTGCTTCTTCTTGAGCCACTCATTTGTTGCCTTGGCTGTGTGTTTTGGGTCATTGTCATGCTGGAATACCCATCCACGACCCATTTTCAATGCCCTGATGGTGTTCTTGGGGTCATAGGCAGCATTCCTCCTCCTCCTCCAAACACGGTGAGTTGAGTTGATGCCAAAGAGCTGGATTTTGGTCTCAACTGATCATGACACTTTCACCCAGTTCTCCTCTGAATCATTGGCAAACCTCAGACGGGCCTGTACATGTCTACAATCTTGTCCCTGACATCCTTGGACAGCTCTTTGGTCTTGGCCATGGTGGAGAGTTTGGAGTCTGATTGACTGATTGCTTCTGTGGACAGGTGTCTTTTATACAGGTAACAAACTGAGATTAGGAGCATTCCCTTTAACCCTTTAACGCGTACGATCACACCGGTGTGATCAGTCTTGGCTGGTCCCTGGAGCGTACGATCACACCGGTGTGATTAGAACGTTCAGTGCGTCACGTCATCAACTGCTGAATTCAAATCTGCTTTCGCGCGTTGGCTGCTGCGGGCTAGACTCAGGCAGCCTGTGGACAGCTGTCATATTATCACAAATATTCAGTGTTTTCAACCATATAATGCTTATTTTAGGTTTCATACATTTAAATACACATAAGTACAAGCAAAACCATACATTTATAGTTTGTAAAATACACGCTGATGTCTATGGAAGCAGCAATAATGATCCTTACAAATATAATATGACAAAATGTTTTATTGATATCATATACAGATTGTGTAGATAACTTTAAAGTTTACTCTGCTCTTCTCCCAGCTTAACCGGAGATTTACTTTAACGTGTTTCGGGAGGAGAGGATGAATTTACATGTTGTTAATCCCACAACTCGGATTCAGCGCGAACAAACATGGCGGCGCCCATCACCCGGTATAGATCAACTAACACGGTCATTATAAAAGTATTTAAACTACCAAATACATTTACTTGCACATATTTCAGAATCGGAATAGCAGATATTTCATAATATAGTGAGTATGTTTGTGAATATTAATAATCAAAAAAAGAAAAACGAAATAAAAGTGATACATGTGTCATACAGGCTATTGTGGCTGCTGTGTGTCACATGACAAGCATGACGCGTCGCCATGGAAACAATAAGGCAATACATTCTAAAATAACGGTCGCCTAAAAAAAACTCACGCTGGGGGCTCAGCTAGAATATTTTAAACTCACGTGTGAAAGGGTTAAGAGAGTGCTGCTAATCTCAGCTCCTCACCTGTATAAAAGACACCTGGGAGCCAGAAATCTTGCTGATTCATAGGGGATCAAATACTTATTTGACTCATTAAAATACAAATCAATTTATAACTTTTTTGAAATGCATTTTTCTGGATTTTTTATTGTTGTTACTCTGTCTCTCACTGTTCAAATAAACCTACCATTAAAATTATAGACTGATCATTTCTTTGTCAGTGAGCAAACGTACAAAATTGTACAATTTTTTTTTTTCCCCCCACTGTGTGTGTATGTATATATATATATATATATATATATATATACATGTATATATGATAAATACTATTAATATTATTACTGGGACTGTAAAAATTAATAAAATGGATGTATTTGAATATATATATATATATATATATTTGTATAGTTTATATACAAATCAAACTATAATCCATAGCATGCTGGATTATTGCTTCAGTTTGCTTGGCTATAAAGCTTTTTTTGTTTGTTTTCTTCTTCTTCTTCTTCTTCTTCTTGGTGGCTATAAGAGAAAAAAGTTTGTATAGTTTTTAAATCTTGTAAATGTAAAGCTACATTGTTTTTATTGTTTTTTTTAATTAGCAAAAAATAGTTGCTGACCAAAAGTTTTTTAGATGATCTGACCTGCATGTTTTGCTCCAACATAAAACAAGTTATTGTAGAAAAGAACTTGTAAAAATGTAAAAGTTTGTTTCATAAAAGCAACATAAGCTAACTCTTGCTACTGTTCCATTAATCAATCGTAATTCAATTCATACAACTCCTTGGAACATTGCTAATTTTAGTTAACTACTCCCCTACACTGATTGCATGGTACTTTCTTGTTAGGGACACTATCTTTCATGGTACAGGGAACTCCTTTTCATGGATTACAGCCTAAAAAAGACCAGCCATCGTTACTCCCAAACGTCTCCCCGCTCCAGATCTCTTAATATGCATAAAAGACGCCTATAGCCCAGTTAAATGATGGCAGCGTAAATCAAGACAGGGAAGAGCCTGTCCTTCGACGGAGATGCCTATGCATTACCCAAATAGCTCAATGACTCAGCGTAATTCTCCAAAGAGACCCTCCGCTGATGGCGCGCGGGAGGGAGGGTTCATTGGCTGCGCTCCGTCACACTTGCCGAAACTATCAAATGAGTTTGCTTAATGAGTGCCGCAGAGAGCGAAAGCTGTAGCGGGATGGTAGAAAGCAGCCGAGTGTAGTGGAGGGTAGGTTCATTCACAAAATGAAAAGCTCTCGCACTAAATTAAATTACTGCTGGAATGGAATTATGGGGGCGGTGTACTCAGCACCGGCGCACCGTTGGAAAGCAATACCGCTAAAAGCCTTTCAGTGGATTAATGCGAGCCCACACCTCCCCCATCGCGTCGTGTTTTCCTGCCTCTTGGTTTGTCATCTATCCAGGTGCTTATAAATGACAGCGTCCCGTTCGCTTTCTGTTGAACGCCAACAAGAGATGACTGTTAGCGGCAACAGTCCCATTTCTGGATCCAAAATTGTGCTGGTGAAGCTGTTTTGAAACTTGCCAAGCTGCAAGATAATCGTAATGTAGTTAACGTCAAGGTACTCAAAAACTACAAACGGCTAGTAAAAAGTAATAGGCCTACACTAAAGCTAATTTAAGAGACGTGAGATTATAAACTATCAGATGAAAACTGTGATGAACAGCAGCATTTAACTAATTTTGTTTTTAAAAGTAGGAGTAAAACTCACAAAGCGTTTGTTTGACTCTAACGTCTTTAAAAAAAAGGTGAGCTTGTAAATTTACAAAAACTTCATAAATGTAAAAGTTTTCTGAAAAACTTAGTAATGTCACAACTTTTAGTCAACTACTAATACTGGTTCTACAAATATGTTCTCCAATATGTAAAAACAAACTTGTAAAGTTTTAAAAACTTGTAAATTTAAAAGCTACCTATTTTAAAACATTTTAACTGCTATTGAAAACTGTTTGTAATGTAACCTTTTTTAGTTAGTTACTCATGTTCTGACATGCATGTTTTGCTTGAACATTAGAACAAAAGTTGTTATTATGGGGGAAAAACCTTGTAAAGTTTTTGGGGAAAATGCATAAATAATGCGTAAAAGTTACAGTTTTTGAAAACTGTTTAAGTAGTTGCATTATTGAAAGATGTAATTAGCAGGGAAGTACAATCATGTTTAGTAACAAGACAAATTCTAGTAATTTATTCACCAATACTGGTTTTTATTGTGTCTTTTACAACAAAAAGCTGGTTAAGTTTGTAAATCTTTACAATGTAAAAAATACACTGTTTAGGAAATAAATTAAATGTTGTGACACAGAGAATTGTAGATACCAGAACAGGTTTTTTTACTTTACAATTATATAGTTAATTAAACACAAAGACTGATTTTTACATTCTTCACTTTGTTCTTTACCAATTTTTTTAGATGTTCTGACTTGTACATTTGTAAATTTTGTAAATCTCATAAATGAAAAACATTGCCCTATTGAAAAACATGAAAAAAAAAACTTAAGCAGTTTCTCACAAACACTGTTTCTTGTTCCTTACTGCCTTTTACAAAGATTTATAGACGTTTTGACTTGCAAGTTGGACTCCAGCATCTCGACAAAAGGCGTTAGACAGGGAAAAAGCTTGTAAAGTTTGTAAATCTTTACAATGTAAAATATACACTCACTGAAAGAATTGCATTTCTGTTGCAATACAGACAATCTGTAACAGCACAACTTTTAGTTATTTACTCACCAACACTGATTTTACGTTCTTCGCTGTTTCTTTTACAGTTTTCAGATGTTCTCACGCGCACGTTCGACTCCAAAATTGTAAAGCTGATCAATCTCATTTGTATAAAAGTTCATCTTTAAAAGTTACATGTAAACGTTACTAGAGTTTAGCTGCTGCCCTACTGAAAAAACAATAATAACAACAAAAAAATTACTAGTTACTCACTGCCAGATTTTTACATATTATGTTATCTTGTGTAAAAAATGTAAAGTTTGTAAATCTGTTGTTAAAAAAAAAAAAAAAAAAAGTTATTCTTTTTTACACTAAAACAGTTTAGCTGCTGTTACCCTAATGAAAAACATAATAATATGAATTTTTTAAAAAAAATTGTAAAAAGTAAGATTTGTATATGTTCTCCTGTTAAAAATGGCTCCAATGTTTTAAAAAGTCATCACTGGAGATAAAAGCTTGTAACGTTTATAAATCTTGTAAATGTAAAACTTAAGTAGTTACTCACCAACGCTGGTTCTGTGGTTCCTTGCTGCAAGATGATATTTATAAGATTGACCTTTGACTCTAACTTCTTTTAAAAATTTTATTATCGTAAATGTTTATGATTTCAAACGCTGTTTTGGAGATTCAGTTTGATTCAAACTGAAATTAACTGAAAGTTGTGAAGTTACTCAACAGCACTGGTTTTTACATTATTATGTCTTTCATTCATTTTTTTTAGATGTTCTGACGTGAACATTTGATTTAATGTTAGTTAACTACAGTGGTGCTATAGCAAAATGGAAAACTAAAAAAAAAATAACAACACTTTTTAAAATTAATTTGAAAAACTGTAGATGGTTGCACCAGCACTTGTTCTGCAGTTCTTCATTGTGACTCAGACATTGTGACTCACTCACCTCTGAAAGTTTCAACATCTAAAACGCTCAGGATTTCAAGAAATCCTGTGAAGCTGAGGAACTTAAACAAACCAAATCACTGTGGCTGCCAATAGTTCAACATCAAAAGTGTTGGCATGCTTATAGTGAAGGAATGACAGAGCGGTTTGTCTGCAGTCATCTTTTCTTTTATAAGCAGAGTGAATACAGTAGAGCTTTCTGAGACCACGCAATCCAGGGACAAGGCAATTCAAGGATTGATTCTTGCTTAACTGCAGTGAACAATGAGGGTTATTTCAAATCTGAAGGTAAAAATATCCTGCCTTTGTGTGTGTTTGTTTATGTAGGGCAAGCAGAGCATTTGACGCAATAAACACAATGCGCAGTGTTTCTGCTCAATGCAAATCACACCGTTAGCGTGGCCTTCACTTTTACAACTGAAAAGTGTTTTGCAAAAATGCACATATAAATTGCATTTAACCTGAGTCAGGCAGGGAAAAAAGGGTGACAAACAGCAGTGGGAAAAACATTGGTCATGGCAGCTCGCTCAGACTAGAGCACCGCAGTGAAGATCGTTTGGCAGAGCTCGTCAGAGTGACCTAAACACATCAGAGTAATGGTCACTCTGACGTCCTGACATTGACGGATCGCTCTCGTTCTTCAACCGCAGACACGTGCAACGTCAGTATCTCAGGCTGAATGAGCTCCAGAGGACTTTTTCTGCACATCCCACTCAAATTTGTTTTAGTCTCAACAGCAAGAAACCACATTAAATGGATTAAATAAGTAGTAAGTAGTGTCAAATGTTCTGTTCTTTATTAATGAATAAATAAATCAATAATTTTATTAATTTTTGTCATCATCATTACTGAAACTGATACTAAATATGAAAATATATTGATAACACTGTCTAAACAAGCAAATTAAACTAAAAATAGTTTTTAGCCTGTAATGGAGCAAGTAAATACACCCAAATTTTCTTTTTTTATTTTTTATTTTTGGAAACTCGTTTCTGCCACCGAATTTAAAAAAAATAAAAATGTTAATTGCGACTTTTTATCCGTAATTTTTTTTAGCAGAATTGGAAGACATAAACTCGTAATTGCGAGTTATAAATTTCAATTCTGAGGGGGAAAAAAGACTGATTTGTTCTCAGAATTGCAGAATCTCATAATTCTGTCCTAATAAATTGACGTTACAAAGTAAGAATTGTGAGATATAAACTCACAATTCTGAGAAAAAAAAGACTTTCTCTGAATTGCAAGTTTAAATCTAGCAATTCTGAGTTTTTTCTCGCAATTGCAACCCTTTATCTCGCAATTCTGACTTCATAACTTGCAATTGTGAGTTTATATATCTCACAATTCTGAGAAAAAAAAGTTAGAATTGTGAGATGTATACTCGCAATAGTGAGGAAAAAAACGCAAAAAGTCGAATTACATTTTTTTAATTATTTATTCAGTGGCGGAAACGGGCTTCCATACATTATCACTAACGAAACTGTTACTTCATACAAAAATATATTGATTACACTATCTAAACAAGCAAATTGGATGGGATTTAAAATACGAATGAACCCAGCAGGCACCAGACGTCTATGTAACGCCAGGTTGACGTTGGACATGACGTCGGACGTTGCATTTTGGTTGAAAATGAAAATCGGGTTGACGTCAATATTTGACGTCAATTTGACGTTGACTTAACGTTGGATTTTCGTTACACAACCTAAAAACAACAAAATCTCAATGTCAGCTGACGTCGGTATTGGACATCAATTTAACATTGACATTAGACGTTGGATTTACATTGAATTTACGACGTCGCAACCAAAATTTAACCAAATATCAACATCTTATGACGTTGTGTACCTGTTGTGTGCCTGCTGGGAATGTTCAAATAGAGTAGTAAATAGAGCCAAATTTGCCTTTTTGCATCATCATCACTACCAAAATTGGTACTAAATACTAAAATATATTGACAACCCAGTCTAAACTAACAAATCAGATCAGATTTAAAATACAATTTCAAAATTATAGTTTACAGTGTAAATAGTCATATAAAGCATGTAAATGGAGCCAAATTATCCTGTTTATTTATTTGTCATCATCACTACTGAAACTGCTACTAATTTATATTTTAAAATTTGATTCAAACAACAATTGTTTTTAGCCTGAATGTTCAAATAGAGAAGTCATATCGAGCTAACATTACATTTTTTTAGTGCTGTCATCCATATGACAACCAAAATTGGTACTAAATACTGAAATATATTGAAAACCCTGTCTAAACAAGAAAATCGGATTTCAGTACTTGCAAAAATCACAAAGCAAATTTTAAGTTGTACCATATATGCACACCAAATTTTAGCAGAAAATCAATTAACCTCTTGAGAAGCCAAAAGCTGCATGTTCCTAAGAAACAAATCCATCATTAAGACGTTTTTAACTTCAAACCCCTGCTTCAGACTACGAGTCCATAATCCATAATGCTTCCTCCTGTGAAAAAGTCCATCTCCTGTTGTCTCTCACATCAAAATCCACTCACGTATTTGTTTAGAGCTGTTTTTGCTTGTAAACTGTGCTTGATCTGTGCAGATTTCTCTCCAGATTCAGATCAGACCGCTTTTTCACTGGAGGAAGTGTTATTATGGATTATCAAGAAAAATGTCTTGCTGATGGATTTGTTTCATCTTTTGTCTTCTCAAGATGTTAACTGATGGACTGGAGTGGTGTGGATTACTGTGATGTTTTTATCAGCTCTCATTCTGACGGCACCCATTCACATCCATTGGTGAGCAAGTGATGCAATGCTACATTTCTTCAAATCTGATGAAGAAACAAACTCATCTACATATTAGATGGCCTGAGAGTGAAGACGTTTTCAGAGAAAAACGAGTCAGAACAGCTGAAATTACATTAACGTGAGAATAAAAACCCAGACTTTAAAGGTTAGCTTCACCTCTTCACTTGCGATTACTCTGGGACTGAAGGATGAAGGACTTTCAGTTGCCAATTATTACAATCACTGCTGCGTTCCGAAACTTTCCTGAATGCATCTGTGAAACTTTCTTGTCTGCGTAAGTTGGGTAATTACAGATAATTGTCGCAATCACGGTTAGTTCAGCACCTGCATTATCTGAGAGGAGCATTTCAACATCTCAAATAATGCTTTGGAGATGGAAGGGGGGAAAAATAGATTAAATAAACGTTGCGATACGTCGTTGCTGTCTTCCGTACCTGGGCGTACTGGCATAATTACACGGCGAATCCAACGACGAGAATCATCATGCCAAATGAAGGCTGTGTAATCGCTACCCCAATCATACGCAACATAATTGCTCTGACAATCAGGGTGCCACTTTTCGGAGGCATGGGAAAAAAAGGGCCTGGCACGACAGCTTGCATGAAATTTAAGCTCTTTTCTGGGCTTTTGTGTAACGAGTTCGGGTTAAATTGCTCTAAATTATGGGCTTCCAAATGCTATTTGATTATATTGCATGTTATGTAACTTCAGGCTGTGTGAAAACAAATATTTGTAAACTTAATTATGGCTGTTTCTTTGAAATGCCTCTCTGGTGAAAAGCGCAACAAGCGACTCGGTGAGATCATTTCCGGTGGATTGAACCTGTACCTGCCATCTGTTTCCACACGACGTCAGAGACTCAGTGTTTCACTCTACAAAGCTTTCCATGTAATGCTAACATCTCAACATCTACTGTCTGATCTTATTGTTTCTTCCCACTGGGGTGCTTTTTTAAAAACAATAAGAAATGGTATACACAAGTAATTTAATACCTTTGTGAGTGAAAGAACACTGAATAGAAAATAATTCAGTGACTTAATTGTGTCCATTATGAATTTATTGGCTCACAAAAACAATACCCCCCACTCCCCGCCCTTCTATAAAACAGTGTTTACCAAATTTTGCTCAAAAAGACATTTATCGATAAAATAAATAGAGTTTCATATAAGCCATTTAAGATTTGAATAGTAAATAATAAAATGTTTATGGCTCAAAAACTAACAACTAAAACAACAAAAATAGAATGAAAAATAGTTAAATAAATAATTTAACTACTCTTTAATAGAGGTATATAATATATAAATAACTAGATAAAAAAGTTCGTCAAGACAAACTTTAGGTTGGCTTGAGAAAGCCTAGCCTGAAAGTTTAAAGCAGTTGTAAAAGCTTGAAGTTTTAATATTTCGCTAGCATGTTTCTAGCATGATTAGCATGTTACTAGCATGTTGCTAGCATGATAAACAAGTGACTAGCATGTTGCTAGCATGACTAGCAAGTGACTAGCATGTTGCTAGCATGACTAGCAAGTGACTAGCATGTTGCTAGCATGTTTCTAGCATGATTAGCATGTTACTAGCATGCTGCTAGCATGATTAGCAAGTGAGAAAATAAATAAATGATTGTTTTATATAGTTATATGATATATTATAAAATAATAATAATAATAATAATACAACAAAAAAGTAGCTATCGGTTTTATAATCATAAAAAAGTGTAAAGAAAAAATATGGCCCCAAAAAAATTGCAAAAAATATAATAATAATAATAATAATAATTATTATTATTATTATTATTATTATTAATATTATTATTTAATCATTATTGTTTAATTATTATTCAGTATATTTATATAATAATAATAATAATAATAATAATAATAATAAAACAGGAGCTATCAATTTTAAAATCATAAGCAAAAAAAAAAAAAAAAAACTTGGCTCCAAAACTAACCAAAGATAGAACAAAATTCTAAATAAATTATTGAATTATTGTTTTGCACAATACATGAAAATATAACTAATAATAAAAAATAGTATCAATTTTATAATCCTAAAAAAAAGAAAGAAAAGGAAAAAATAAAGTAACAAAAATATATTTAAATAGAATACAACAAATACTAAATAAATTATTTAATTATTTCTTAATATAGTTATATAATAATGATAGTAATAATAATAATAAATTAAAATTAAATCATGACATCTTTATTTAAACTGAAAAAACATTAAGAATTTAAATTAATACATTTAACAATGTTAGATTTTAAATGTCTATTTAAAATATTTAAACTTTATGATATTATGATGTGTTAAATTATATATCATGATTATTTTATATATTATAGTTATATATATATTACACACGAGCATTAAAAAATAATACCAATAAAACAGTAATAACTTGATTTAAGAGATGGCATGTAAAACCTGTAGAATCCACCTTTATTGAACCTGAAAAAGATGAACATATAAATTAATAAATTTAAGTATTACAATTTTTGAATTTCTCAGTTAATTAAAGGGACATAAATGTGTGATGGCAGTATGTGAACACAACCACCCTTCAATGATCCTAATTTTTTACACTCCTTACTTTTTAATCCCCATTAAACCAAATCAGTCTCAAGAGGTAAGCGGTTCTGATTCACTTAGCAATATGACATCACATTGCTTAGGCTCCGCCCATGGCCTTTGATTGACAGCCCTGCATTGCCATAGTTTCCACCCTCAGCAAGTTATGCGCTGTCCTCCAATTTCTCTGTGCTCGAGCAGCTGTAATGTCAACAGTGTCTCATAAGCAATCCTGGTGTTCTGTGTTTGGATGTAAGACTGAACATAAGAGTCTTCATTTTCACCCAACATCTAAACCACTGTGGACTCAGTGGATTACTTTTATTTTTCATGGTAATGCGCCTCAAAATCAACTCAAATATGGTTACGTCTGCACAAATCATTTCACTCCATACTGCTTTGTGAATGTCATGTCGTTATAGTGCTTAGCTAATGTTTTAACCGTACTTGTATGCGTACAATATCGAACTCTAACATCAAACTGATGAAATAAAGCAGAACATGCAAACACCAAACCCATAATACCCCTGCTAATCGTCTACCTGAGCAGCAGGTTTGGCGTTCGCCGCCGGCCAGCAGTCATGTGAGATGATTGTGGTTCGCATCAGCAGATGTGTCCCTGTCCCCTTCCACACAGGCTCCTGGGTGACGTCCGCAGACAAGCGTAGCTAATAAGGGCCCATCAGCGGCGATTACAGACAGCTCTGCCAGCCAAGATCCCCTGCAGCCTCCTGCTGGCGGACGGCCATCATCGTCCCGCGCAAACAGAGATGGGCGAGATGCAGCTGGAAACACGCCGCGATAAAACGCACCTCAGATGCAGGGTAAGAGAGTGTCTGCCAAACACATGAATGTTCAGTTTAGCGTTGTATGGTTTTACCCATCTGC
Source organism: Tor tambroides (assembly GCA_021397915.2). NCBI lineage: Eukaryota > Metazoa > Chordata > Actinopteri > Cypriniformes > Cyprinidae > Tor > Tor tambroides. Next base: position 7,115 of record JAFVLL020018314.1, on the reverse strand, counting down.
CACTGCGGTATAAATATTCGGTCTAAAGATAAGATAAACAGTAAAGCATGCATGAAACTACAGTTAACCTTTATAGTATAAAATACAGTATGACAAACTAGGCTAATATTAACTAAGCTGCTGTGACTGATTTATATTATTACTAAACTGTATAGGTTAGCGTTTAATGCTAACACAAAGCTAGCAATGCACTAGCCAATGTGGGAGGAAGCTTTTCCTTTCTTCATATCCTGAAAGTATTGTCACTACTGTGCCTTGTTGGTTAGCTGCTAATGCTAATAACAATAACGAGCCAAACTGATGAAGCAGGCAGTGCACTAGCCAAGGTGTGAGGAAGTTAGCTTAGCAAAATTGTGTGTGCGGTGTCATTTGCGTCTGAACTGTGATGTTGGTGTGCTATCAAAATGCTTTTACTGTGTCAGCGTGACAGTCTGGAGGAAGTGCGCTGAAAAACTGACCATCTGCAGGTTTTACATAAAGTTCTGCTCCGCCACAGTTCTGCATGGTGTTAATTAGACATGAGAGAGTCGAAAGAGGCGCTGGGATGGAGAAGATACACAAAAGCTTGATGCACAATCACATTCTACAATGTTAACTTTAAAATGAAGCCTGTTTGGGGTATTGAGATGTTTTTATGATGAATAACTAAATAGTTAAAGTAGCTTAGTCGGTATTAGCTTAGCTTTGTCACCTTTAGTATTTGACAGGGTTTGACATCTTCAAATAGTCAGAAACATTAAAGAGGACGCAAAAAAGACAACATGCGGTATGATTAGCATTAGCAAAAATTAGCTTAAAATCAGCCACCAAGTCTGAAAAACTATATTGACTACCTTAAGTTAGCTTGTAGCTGATTTGTTACTAGTCAGAGTTGGTCTAACATTAACTCCCTGCAAATAAACAGTTTTGTAAAGGTATAATAAGGCAGTAATTAGCATTTGACAGGACATCTTCAACTGGACAGAAACTTTAAAGACAACGCAAAAAGACAACATGCTACATGATTAGCATTAGCAAAAATGAACAGAGTATAGAAAGAGCTCAGCTGTGGTGAGACGGATCTTAGAAATTAATAGCAGAATGAAATGAGGGGTTGAGAAGCTCCTGTAATGAAATGCAGAGGACCACGCTCGTTAATTAATTCGTCTGTTGAGCCATCACAGGTCACAGGCTAAAGCGCTAAAGCTAGAGCCACCCAGACACCTCGTAATTACATGCTTCCCTGCTTATTGGCCACCACTTATTCTTTTTAATTACTTTGGTGTCCATGCAAAAAACACATTGAGGTCTGCTGACGCTCAGTGTCATCGGCAATCTGTTTCAGGATGCGACGATAATTTATGGTTAGCATGAATAGCATTTAATATTTGCCCATTTGTACAGTAAGTGTTATGGTACACATAATATCCAAGGGTTGAAGTAATAATTACAACCTTTTGAAAAAATGGTTCAGAAGTCACAGTGGCAATGCAAATGCATTGCACAGCTTTGCTATGCTGCCGCTAAGATGCTTTGCCACGTGGCTGAAATGTATTAGAGTTCGTTGAATGGCTGAAAAATAGCTGGGAATTTTTTAGGCATGTTTGCAAAAGAAAAACACAGATAACAAGCCTCTGTAAATATTTTATTGACGTACTGTATTGATTTCTTTAATCTATAATAGCGCCCTGAGCTCTTACTTGCTGTTTTGCTGTGTCTAATATGTGTCTTTGAGCACGTTTCTGAGGTGGAACCAGTTCAGATGTGGCCGCGGGTGATAAGAGCCCCTCTCCACCTGACGCCCGTTCTCCACTCGCTCCTCGTTCCCCTGCTCTCTGGAGCCCCGGCGTCGAGACCTAATCCCGCTCGCGTGGAGGCGGCATTTTGTTGAGAGCGAGCTGACATTGACCTTCAGTTTTCATCCTACCAATTTCTCTGTTCTTTCAAGGAAGCATGAATCTAATTTAGGCCTGGGAGCTTCACGGCGCTCGTCTTTGATCTTCGGCTCTCAACGAGTACAAAGAGCGAGCGAGACGTCGAAAGAGAACGGCAGAAAATCAAGAGAGAGACAGGAGGAGAGAGGAAATAATCCCACTTCCTAGAGCTGACAAAGCAACACGTCTGTATATTGAATCAAAAATTTTGTACAGTATTATGAGTTAAAGGAAGTACCGAAGGTGAAATATTGCACCTATGTCAACATAAAATCAAAGTTGTACTTACTTGCTTGCTTTCCGCAGTCAAGTTTTTGGTTATATTACGCATAATGCAATGATGCATGTTTTTTCCAACAAAAAGACTTTGTTTTAATAGCAATCATTTTGTTGTGAACATTTATAGAAATGTAATAAATTGCATCTTTTCTTTTTGACTGACGACATGTAAGAAGTTTTAAAAAGTTTGTGGTGCACAGGTTGTACGTTAACAATTTAGCTTAACATCACAACGTGTTAAGTCATAATGTGCGAATTTTATGTTAACAAGTTAGCTTAAACTTAACATCACAACATGAGACAAAAGTCATAATGTGTACATATTAATATGTTAGCGTAAAATTAACATCACAATATGCGACAAGTCATAACGCGCCAATTTTACGTTAACACCTTAGCTTAACATCACAACATGCGATAAGTCATAATGTGCGAATTATACGTTATCACGTTAGCATAAATTTAACATCACAAAATGGGATGAAAGTCATAATGTGCAAATTTTACGTTAATGCATTAACATCACATTATTCGACAAAAGTCATAATGTACAAATTTTACGTTAACACCTTATCTTTACGAAGTTAACATCACAATATGCGACAAGTCATAATGTGCAAATTTTACAGTTTAGCACCTTAGCTTAAAGAAGTTAACATCACAACATGTGACAAAATCATAAAAATATTAAAAATGTTTTGTAAAAAAAAAAAAAAGGTTTATGTGGTGCTCAGTTATGAAATTTCTTATGAAATTTTCTTACGAATTTTTCATGCTAACATGCTAGTTTAAACAAGTTAACAAAAAAGCGCTACAACAGTTCTAAAATGTCAATTTAATACTTACAAGTGGAATGTATTTTTTATTTTGTTTTTACTTTTCAAATTCACATTCTTGGTCTTACTGTGCATAATTCATCGGTGTATGTTATTTCCAAAGAAAAAAAAATTGTCGTAAACATTTGTCAGAATGCAATAACTAGCATTTGCCGTCTCCTTCCTTTTCGTCTGACATTGCATAGTTTGAAAAAAAATTTTTTAAAGTGTGTGGTGCTCTTTTTTTTGTCCTAATGCACGTTCTTGGTCTTTTTGCGAACAATTTATCGGTGCATGTTATTCCAACAAAAAAGTTGTAATTGTAATCTTTTTGTCGTAAACATTCATCGGAATGCAATTACTTGCATCATCCGCCTCTGAGATGACTTTCCTTTTCGGTTAGCATTGCCTAATAAGAGCTGTAATTTAGTAGTTTAGTTAATGCAGTAATTTAATGCCAGTTAATGTTGATTTAATATTTAATAAAGGTTATAGTGAATAATGATGACTCAGAAAGAGAAGCGTTACCTTTGGGAGAAGCTCTCAAGGGTGATTTTGACCTTCAGTCTTCACATCTAATCACAAATCAGCCTCTGATATCATGTAAAAGATCTTTGGTTAGATTTAGAAGCACATTTAGGCAGTATCAGGCCAAAACGACACCCTGTGAAGAATACAAAGCACACGGCGTAATGCATCTCAGACAAACAGCACCGCCGTCCTGCCTGAGGTGGAACGAGGCCCTTTAAAAATTCAAGCCTGCATTGAGTTATAGTGAATGATGTGCCAAGGCCTTTTGAGTCGTACGTGTGAGTGTACGAGCGTTGAGACATCTGAGATGGATTCAGTGTAGAAAACAGGAATGAATTAAATATTAAGCATAGAAATGGCTAGTGACGGTTTGAATCTCATCATTCAACGAAAAGGCCATTATTCTCGGCATTTGGCATTTTCAAATTTGGCATTTTCAAATTTAGCATGCTAACATTTATAATAAAACCAATGTCAGGTTAAGCAAGCTAACTTATACTGAAAGGTAAAAGGTGTTTAAGAGTGTGACATTAATCTAATTCATAAAAGTCCAAATACATCAATAAATGAATTAAATGTAAAAGGTACAAGTGAAAAGCTACAGAGAATTCTTTGAAATAAAGAAATAAAGTTAACACAACACTCAACAAATCTCATTAAATGTAACATAAACTGATAAAATGTAAAATATTTACAATACAAGCTGAGGTTTATTCATTAAAACTAAAAAAAATGTCATCTGAAAATTAACGTCAAAAAAATTCGTAAAAGATAACCAAAGATTTATGAAATTATTAAAAACAAGTCAAAAGGGTCTTTGCTTTTTTTACTTGAGACTGTGTTATCTAAATATCTAATGCTAATATTTGTAACATGCTAGCATGTTAGCTTATGCACATCAGCTTGCGTAATTCAACACAACGAAAGTAATGAATAAAATGTTACAGGTAAATTGTTCAGGAATTTCTTCAACACAAGTTAAAAATCTTGGCTTCTGTAAGACTATTGTTGCCCAAATGTTTCATGCTAACATTTGTAATTTGATAATATTGTAAAGTAAGCAAGGTGATTTATCACACCAAAAATAATAAATAAAATGTAACGATTAAAAATGTTAATATTTATAATAAATATAATTGGATATTTATCCAAAGTCATTTTAAAAATACATATCACTGAAAAATAATGGCTGTCAAAGACATGCAAAAATATGAAATTTTATCAAGTTTAAAAAGCTTACAAAATTCTTCAGAAGTTAAAAATGGCCTCTAAGAGGCTTGCATGATTCATCACCGCAAAAGTCAGAAATAAAATGTAATGGATAAATTATCAAAAAACTTTAATCATTTATGAATTAAAAATAAAACCCCATTTTGTTGCTTTAACGCCTACCAGGTGAAATCCACAAGCATGATTGTGTAAAAACGTGAACACAACTCTGCTGTCTTTTCTGTCTATAAGTGAGATTGTTCGCATGTACAAACGTCCAATTAAGCTCTGAATCTCGGCGAGCACTGAAGAGGCCTTTGTTTAATTTTCGCCGTTGTTCAGTGCCAAACCACCTACCCGAACAACATGTCATAATATAAAAGCAGTGAAGCAAAAGCTTTTATTTGGCAAGAGCACTTCCTCGTCATCCTCCTCTTCGTTTTCCTGGCACTCCCGAGTGCATCGCTCTGCCAGGCTGGACTGATATGTCTGTCAGATGGACAGGTCCGTGAGAGCCGCTGTCCCGGAGGGCCGACGACACGCATTAAAAGGCTTTTGGAGTGGGCGTCCCCTGTCTGCACTTCACAGAGAGAGAGAAATCACTTCAATGCATGAAAAAACACACCTGTGGGACCCGGATGGGACATCCTGCCACTTCACACTCGAACTGGACGACCCCGTCGCACAGGCGCTTTCAGACATGGAGCTAAACTGAGCCGCGGCGGAACACAGGCTTTTCACACCACAGCCACGGGACGCCTCGCTCTCAGGAGGGAGTTTTGAGAGATTATAGCGATGAGAGGAAGGGAACATGACGTTTGAGAGCCTGGAAGTGAAGAAAGCTGCACGTCTGGATGAGTTTGCAATTTTTTACGCGGTTTCTGCTTAAAGAAAAGTGTCTACTAACAAGGAACATTTTAAAAACGTATGTAAATGTTCTGTAAACATTAGCTAAACGTTCTCACACATTTCATTCATGACTCTTGAGATACTGAAAGTGAAGAAAGCTGCATATCGGGATGAGTTCATTGTTTCTTATGAGGTCTTTGCCCATATAACAGTGTCAACTAACAGGAAACATTCTGAAAATGTACGTAAAGTTTGCGCAAACGTTAGGGAAAAGTTATTACGTTTCATTCATGACTCTTGAGAGTCTGAAAGTGAAGAACACTGCACATATGGATGAGTCCAATGTTTCTTATGACGCTTTTGCCCAAAGAACAGTGTCAACTAACAGGAAATGTTCTTAAAACGCACGTAAAGATTGCGCAAACGTTAGGGAAATTTTCTCATGTTTCATTCACGTCTCTTGAGAGTCTGAAAGTGAAGAAACCTGCACATCCAGATGAGTTCAGTGTTTCTTATGAGGCTTTTGCCCATATAACAGCGTAAACTAACAGGAAACGTTCTGAAAATGTATGTAAAGGTTACGCAAACATTAGGGAAATTATATCACGTTTCATTAATGACTCTTGAGAGTCTAAAATTGAAGAAAACTGCACGTCTGGATGAGTTTGCTATTTCTTAAGCAGTTTCTGCCAAAAAAAACTGTACTGTTCAGGAAACATTCTGAAAATGTTGTGTAAATGTTATGAAAACATTTCCACGTTTCACTGACTCTTGAGAGACTTGAAGTGAAGAAAGCTGCACATCTGGCTGAGTTCAGCGTTCAGCGTTTTCTTCTGCCTGAAGAACTGTGTCACTGTGCAGTAAATGTTTTAAAAACTTATATAAATGTTGTGCAAACGTTAGGAAAATGTACTCGCACATTTCATTCATGACTTATGAGAGGCTGGGAGGAAAGATCCACATTTGGATGATTTTGAGGTTTCTTAAGCAGTTTCTGCCTAAACAAAACTGTTAACTAACAAGAAACCTTCTGAAAACGTACGTAAACGTTATGAAAACATCCCCACGCATTTCATTAATGACTCCTGAGAGTCGGGAAGTATAAAATGCTGCACATCTGGATGAGTTCACTGTTTCTTATGCAGCTTTTGCTTAAAGAACTGTGGCAACTAACAGGAAACATTCTGAAAACATACGTAAAGGTTGTGTAAACGTTAGGGAAACATTCTCATGCATTTCATACATGACTCTTGAGAGTCTGGAAGCAAAGAAAGAAGCACATCTGGATGAGTTCACTGTTTCTTACCCAGCTTCTGCCTAAAACACTGTCCCACCTAACAGGAAACGTTCTGAAAGTGTATGTAATGTTTGCGGAAACGTTAGGGAAACGTTTTCACGTTTCATTCATGACCCTGGAGAGTCTGGAAATGAAGAAGGCTACACATCTGAATGAGTTTGGTATTTCTTACATTGTTCCAGCCTAAAGAACTCCTCTCACCATACAAGGAACCGTTTTAAA
>JAFVLL020018312.1:68789-103417 GCA_021397915.2 Tor tambroides | reverse complement strand
GGATGTCATTTTTGAGATGATGGGGTAAGAAAGCTCATTCTCACGCTAGGGCTGTCAAAAAGTGCTGATGAGTTGTGCTTTTAATGATTTTAACGGCCTCTTAAAGCGATCAAGGACATGCTATGCTGCCTGATGAGTAACAGCGTTTAATCCACCCCCACCGTATATAGGGCTTAACAAACATTAACGCCCAACCTCTGTCCTCACCTGCCATGTCCTTGGGTCTGATGGTCATAAAACAGTGGGACTGATGACAGAGCTCAAACGGGGACATCACAAATAAAGTTACTGCGATACGTGGCCGAAATAACCTTCGCGATTAATGCCTTTATCATTAGAGCCTCTCATATAAACCCACTATCAAATGCCATTTTGCAATTGACCTGATCTTCAAAGCGAGGATGGGAATTAAATATCAATTAAGGACTGGATTTATTGGCCTGTGGGTCTGTCTTGAAGACACAGAATTATTTATCAGTGTTTACTGTCAAATATGATAACTGCATTTATTAACTGGTCACTTTCGTCCACGATTGAGTGATTTATTGGTCTCATATTCAAAAGGAATAAATTAGCTAACGCAAATATTAAAATTCACATGAATAAATCACCAGCATCAGTGATCAAAAGCTGAATTCATAAGGAATGTATTAATTGCCATTAAGTTATTCATAACCATTTCAATTATAAAAGGGCCAATTAAAAGCAACCGATATTCATGCGAGAATGAGTGGAACAACAGCCAAAGACAGGCAAGCAGGTGAGCCGATGAATGGATGAGTAGAGAGATAAAGTGAAATAGCGCGCAGATAGGAGAGATAGAGGTTGGCCATCAGACCGCATAAACCCAGAAGCATTCATCCATTTAACAGCTGCTCACAGCTTTACACATTTGCTGTTTTCTTAGAGACCTAGTTCAAAGGCCATCATTAATGGCTGTGGTTATCTTCATCGCTCTGTTCCTCATCATCCTCCTACAATGGCTTATCTGCAAGGATCAGAACAAGTATTTATGACATCATAAAACTCCCATAAGACCTCCCCCTCTTCACCAGCATTTTACACGCACACACACTTTCCATTTGTTGAGTTTACTTGAATTGTTTATGGAAACCACTTTACCTTGGCTCGTTTAAGTCGCAAGAGTTAATTTATTTTTGCCTTGTTTACTCGAAACACAAGGCCCATAGTATAAGATACACAACTAAATTAAGTTAAGCATCGAGTCGAGGCAATCATTTTTCGTAAACTTTTGCAGCGCATGAGATTTTCCTGTACCACACATGAATTTTCCTCTCTTTCTCTCTTAGACACAACAACGAGCTTGCTCAAGCTTACAAACATTGATCTCAAAACTTCTCTAATGCAAAACTTACAATCAACTTTCTTCTTGTGGCACTAGGGTGGAGTCGTCGTATCCATGAAAACATGCCGGATCACCTGATTCGCTCACCTTTTACACTATGATTATACAGACAGGTGCCTTAGACGGTCTTGAAAAAAGTGGCACATTTGGATTATGACACAATACGTAGATCCTCTCTCAAACACAAATTTTGCAGCTGGGAGTGAACTGTGACTGCTTAAAAAGATTTAGGGCCACACAAGCATCTCTGTCACGCTTGCATTAATTAAGGAATGATATAGTGCTGTCACTCTCGCCCTCCACCAAACTCAGCACTCATGCTTCACTATGAAACAGTACATTTAGACCCAAAAATTCAAATTCTGTCATCAATTACTCATCCGTAGGTCATTCCAAACCTATATGGTTTTTAACTGTTTTTAACGTTTTTTTCTTTCTTAATAATGAAAGTCGGTGGGGTCCAAAACAACATGGGACTAAATTTCATCATATCGACGTTGAGATATTTTTCTAAACGAGTAAATTATTTGAGAATTTTTGGAATTTTGAATCTCTTTAAAATACTGTGTCCAGCAAAATACATCTCAAAAATGCTAAAATATATATATACACTACCAATTGGATTTTTTTTTTTTAAAGAAGTGTATTGCTGTTAATACTATTTTCTATTTTAATATATTTCAAAATCTAATTCTTCTTGTGATGGCAAAGCTGGATTTCATATGATCCTTAAGAAATCATTCTAATATGCTGATTTGTTGCTCAAGGAACATTTCTCATTATTATCAATGTTGAAAAACTGTTGAAAAATATTTAGCTGTTTAATATTTTTGTGGAAATAAACAAAAAAAACTCATAAAGTCGACATAAAGGCATTTATAATGTTGCAAATAATTTTTGCACTTCCAAAAAATACTGTACATTGAAATTTTTATTCATCAGAGAATCTTAAAAAATGTAAAGCACAAATATTAAGCAGCAAAAACGGTTTTCAACATTGATCATATTTATAATAATTATTATTACTAATATATAATGATAATACATTATTAATAATCGAACAGCAATTGAGCATTTTAGAATGATCTATAAGGGATCATGTGCCACTGAAAACGGAAGTAATGTTAGCTAAAAATTCATCTTTGTGATCACAGGAATAAAGTTTTATATTATTTATATTATATTATTTTACACTATTATATTTTATACAATATATTCAAATAGAGATTTTTATATTCAATTATAAAAACATTTCACAATATTACTGTGTTTACTGTATTTTTAATCAAATAAATGCAGCCCTGGTGAGCATAAAAGACTTCTTTCAAAAATATTATTATTAATATATCAACTATCAATATGCCACATATGAAGTTTTTCCAAACATGATAAGCAAACGCGAGCGTCCGTGGGAATGTGTTTTTCCCTGTGGGCACCGAGCGAATCGTGCCTACTCTTTATGTGGTCAGAAAGATCCATCCTGTGTCTTGTGTCCCTCGTGAGCCCTGCTCGGTCCACTGTTTATGACCTCAGCTGGCCCAGAGAGCAGGCGCCTGTGTGGGGCCAGCGTGAACTCGGCGTGGTCACTATGGCCCACAGCGCCTGCCCTGCCCCTCTGAGACCAGACAATCAGGGGCCACTGGTCATTGTCACCAGGGCGTGTAGACCGCACAGGCCAGAGAGGCACATGCCTGAGGAAAAACAGCTCGCCGCCATCATTTCTTCACAACTTCTCTTGATCCCAACCTATTTCTTGTCGAACAAAAGGTAATGATTTTTTGTCAAAGTTGCGTGAAATGGTCGGCCTGCCCAATTACGTGCGGCCACTGATTTGATTTTTTTCACTGTCTTCTCTTCCCTTCTCCTCAACCCTGCTGTAATCATGGGGATTGTGTTGTTTACATGGAGGCAGAAGCTCTTGGATGAGCATTCAGGATGTTCGCTCAACTCTGTAATGGAGTGGAACTGGAAAAGCTATGCTGAATTTTGAGAGGCTGGAGGTTTTTTTAGAGGAAGTACATCATTACGGCGACTGCACACTCCCAGTGCCTAACCGCAGACTTCAGATCAGCTCTCTGTGCGACGTTTTCGTGCATGGTAGTTGTAACCAGGGTGACCAAACTGGCCTAGGGTCAGTGTAACAGGTTCGGGTTTGCTTTAGTGTGGAGCATCCGTGGTTTTTGTGGCGTTCTGATTATGGTCGCAAAGTGTCACCTTCAATGCCTTTCCCACTTTCTCTCACGAGCCACACATGCAGACCGACCCAAACACACACGCACTGCTGAAACACTTTCACAACACATTTGTGTACTCATAAAAATGCATTCCAAAAGGTTCCCCTATACTTAAGATAGCAATTACTGCTGCTATTTTACATGGATACAGAGTGTATTTTGATTAGTCTATAATTTGACGGGTTGCTGTTCTTGCGTGGCTGTGACAGGGCTGAGAGATAGTAGAAAACAACAGGACCCACACTGGGTTTCTCTCATTGTAACTTTACTTAAATATGAACCCCTCTGAAGAAAATTGCATTTATCAAAACGTGTGATTTCCTGTTCATCACACTGAAATAAAACTAACAAATTCACACCAATGAAGACTACCATTCAAAAGCTTTTATCTGTAATATTTTATAATAGCACAATTTTGATCGATGAAGTCAGCAGAAACAAGCTTTTATCTTCCATTTTTAAGAAAGCAGCAGACACTCAAAGCAGGTGGCAGAGAGTAATTTCAGACTCAGTTTCACCTCTTTTCTTTCTCTGTATTAAACACACACACATATGCAGCTCCGTCAGTGGTGTGTGTCTGTCAAGGCTGGTTTCCTGAGCGGTGCTCGGCACTGCTGATGGATCCTTCACAGTACAACACCTCACACTCTGCCAGTAAAAATAGCCGCAGACTCATACACGTGAACACACAAATAGTCTGTAACCCACACAAATTTGCATGCCCCTCTACATCTTCATGTCCATGTTGGGTCAGTGTCCAAACCAGGGACAATTTCATAAACACTCAATTCAAACTCAACCTGCTTGAATATATACAGTGGAGAACAAAATGTTAGACCACTGCATTTTTTTTTCCTTTCACAAATTATGTGATCAACATATGAGAATAATCCAAACGTAAAATGTACATAATGTACATAACACTTAATAATTTTACATTAGTAAAAAAAATATATATATTGATAATTAATAATTATACTAAAATTAAATCTTATATAAAAATCACTTATTAATAAATAAATATATATTCTACTGTGTATACACACACAAACAGAGTAATTTGAAAATGTATATAAAAAGTGATCTAATTTACCCAAACATTTAATACAGCAACTATTTTATAACCCAATTTAAACGAGTACATTTTAATCTATAAATTGGTGCATTTTAGTTTTAAATACTCCACCACGAAGTACTGGAGTTTTTAATATTGTGTTAAGGACCCTTTAGGTAAGTCTCTAGCTCCCTCTAGAGGTTACAAACAAAACAGCCATAATAGAGCACTGACTGGTCCAGACCTCATAACTTATACCTCTAAGACTTGGATGTGAGGCTTTGATAAACCAAACGAGATCTCATCTGTTTGCTGTTTATGCTGTTGTGTACTCAGTTTGCTAAGATTACAGCGCTCCCCATCCACCCACCAATGGCCCAATACAAACACACAATTCACTTCACACATATAATTACTATTGTCTTTCTTGGTCAAGATAAACTAGAGCCTTGAACTTGTAAACAGGCGAGCCTTCTCTGAAGTGTGCAGCACATAAATGAAAGACTTCCAACAGGGTGGCAAAGACGAGGATCAAAAGAAGACAGGATCTAGTGGTGATATTAATCACTTCAAGACATTCTGCTATACAACAGTAATAGCAAAGTGCTGTTATACAAATGTTTGAGTGTGTAGTCATACATAAGCAGAGAACATGGTGCAGCCATGCATTCAACATAAAAAAACAGGAGGTCATCGTACAGAGCTTTGTGGAATCCCATGATGGCTTAAGCAATAAGCACTAACAACGGAACATACACAGTAACCAAACTGTATACACATAAACACACTATTCGTGTAACCAAACTGTATACACATAAACACACTATTCGTGTTTGTATTATGACAGATCTCGACAGTGCCTGATGCAGGGTTGTTGTTTTTTTGGTCTTTCGGTCCACTCCCTTTCTCCAGTGTCAGTCTGATTCAAACCAAGAAAAGCTTTATTAGCATGACGGCACTGCCAGCCCGGTGAGGTCACTCTAAATAGCTCCAAATAATGGTCAAAGGCAGAACAAACATAAGCTGCTCTCACTCAGCCACTCACATAGCCTTTTAATTAGAGGCCTTTGTCAGTCTTTCAGGGAAGCACTCCAAGGCTGAGCGGACAGTAAGGGTTAATGCGTTTCCTAACTGAGAATCTGTGAGGATCAGATCTAAGAAAGATGTCCCAGGCTCATGAATCAAGTAAATCACGTAATTCCGCCTCCTGTTATACCACTGAAGTCTAAGTTTAGGCCTGGAAAATTCTGCTGTGGCACACAAAGGGTTAACTCAGAGCGCTTGATTAAGGCACATGGGATTGGGTAGCACAGAGTAGGTTAATGCAGTCTTCCTGAATGAGACACTGGTGTGAGCAGTGTGGCGTGCAGCGCTACACAAACATATGAACATGAACTGCTTCCTTATCTGCGTCTCTATCTATGTGATCAGGGAAGGGGGAGAGAGAGGGATGGAACGAATGACATCCATAGGCCTTCACCCCTCTAACACAGGGTTCTGTTACCAATGAGAGGAGGCACAGCAAAGCAGACTGAGTGGTAACGGGTATGTGTGTGTGTCTGTTTAAAAGCATACAGTACATGAATACAGCAATAAAAGTGCATTAAAGGGAATGTGAGTGAGTCTATGCATGTTTGTGATCTATGTATTCTCTCCCCAGTGGTGACATTTTCTCTATGTCTACCTTGATCGCAGTGCAACTGGGTCAAAGTATGGGTAAAGTATACAGTATATGCTTATGTGACAAGAAAGGAATATTTCAGGTTTAATACAATTTAAGCTGACAGCATATTAGTCCAAAAATGAATTTAAACTCTTCCCTCATTTCCTTTAAAAAAAAAAAAAAAAAAAAAAGTAAAATTGAAGCTTGCAATGAAGAATTAACAATGAAAGTGAATGGGGGCAATTGCTAGGATTTAAAATCAGAAATGTAAAGCTTTTTTATAAAAAAGCACTCACATTAACTATTCTGTTAAAACACATTTAATTTTTAGACATAAGCTGTATAAACAATCTTTACAGTTGTTTTAGTGTTTATGGCTTTGTGTTGTCAAAGCAAAAAACTGTTAAATTGGATATAACTTTACACAGAACAGGTTATTAATCAAAGGAAAGAAAGAAAGAAAGAAAGAAAGAAAGAAAGAAAGAAAGAAAGAAAGAAAAAGTTACACTAGTTCTGTTTTTATTTATTTTAAAAAAATGAATACTTCTATTCAGCAAGGATGCAATAAAATTATAAAAAGTGGCAGTAAAAGACAATTTTGTAAAATTTTCCATTTAAAATAAATGCCATACAAATAAATTTGATCTTTCTGTTTACTCAAAGAATCCCAAAAGAAAATGTGTCATGGTTTCCACAAAAACATTAAGCACAACAATGTTTCTTCAGCAAATCTGCATATTAGAATGATTTCTGTAGGATCATGTGACACCGAATCCTAAAGTAATGGCTTCAGAAAATTCAGCTTTGCCATTACAGGAATAAATTACTGTAAAACATTACTGCATTTTTAATGAAATATAATGCTGCCTTGGTGGGCACTTTTGAACGGTAGTGTAATTTTTACCATTATGCCACAAATGCTGTTGATTAATCTTCACTTACTGAACCCAAAATATTCCTTTAAGATTCAGAATTTTTTTGGCCTTGTGTAAAACATAATGACTCACAAACTGTCCTCTAACCACAATTTAAATCAAAAAAGGATATAAGAATTTAAAAGATGACCACTGAATAAATAGAATCATTGTTAGAAGAGGAAGAACAAAAAAAACGGAGCACAAAAGCTTGAGGTAGATGAAGAGGACACAATATGGGGATGGTAGAGACAAATAATATAAGAAAACACTGGTAAAGGGAGAAAGATAGAGAGATAGAAAAAGAGAGAGAGGAAGAGACACATGTGTTATTTATTTCCCAGGTAAACAGAATTCAAGGCAGACATAATCAATAGGAAACTCCAGATTGTAAATAGGCAGCTCTAATAGCCTAAACACTGGGCGCTATGGTTACACAGGCACATCAGCAGCGGTTAACATCGGGAGAGACCAGCCGGGCAGCCTACCCTTATTTACCAATAAAGAGCTCTGATGATAAGATAAACATATAGGAGACAGAAGCGAGGGAGGAGAGGGAGGGGGCAAAGGAGAAAGGGCAGAGCTTTCATCCTCTATTTGGGGCTGCAGAAGGGAGCTATAGGAGCGAGGAGGCCCATGTCAGAAGCCATCAGGGTGATGGTGCGCGATGACCCGGCGACCCCACAAGCAGTGGCTCACATCTGGATACAAGCAGTGCACACACGCTGCTCGTAGACCCCTGTATGGCTGCTGACTGGGCTGACTGGCTTTGCATTAAGACCAGAGCCTAGCGCTGTTGGTGGTCAAACTGTTGTCAGGAATCTGCTAGGAAAGGTGTCTGTCTCAGCCAAACAACACACACGGTGATTAAATGGAAAATCTAAACAGATACACAACATGATTTATAATCAAAACAGCCTGGACAGGGAATCCATGCACTATTATTATGCCATATTTCAAGTTAAATACATGTTGAACGCTATCGACGGCTATGTATTTACAATGGAAGCCTATGTTGCAAACATTGGTTGACTTTCCTGCATTTTATGTGCATTTTATGCATCATTCCTGTTATGCAGAACCTTCAGAACTTGTAAACAACGAATATACATGTTGTATTTAGTGCTGTCAAACGATTAATCGCGATTAATCGCATCCAAAATAAAAGTTTTTGTTTAAATAATATATGTGTGTGTACTGTGTATATTTATTATGTATATACAAATACACATACATACAATATATATTTTGAAAATATTTACATGTATATACTTATATTCATATAATTTATTTTTTATATAAATATATTTAATATATAAACATAACATATTTTTCTTAAATATATACATGCATGTATGTGTATTTATATACATAATAAATATACACAGCACACACACATATATTATGTAAAGAAAAACTTTTATTTTGGATGTGATTAATCGCGATTAATCATTTGGCAGCACTAATTTTAATTAAGTATTCATAAATTAAATTGGACGGACGGACGGACGGACGGACGGACGGACGGACGGACGGACAGATAGATAGATAGATAGATAGATAGATAGATAGATAGATAGACAGATAGATGTCTAAACAAAAATAATATTCTCAAAGTTTTTTTTTTTAATTAGAGAAAGAGGAGAAACAGAAATAAAAAAAAAATTGCTAGTTTTCCGTGTTGTTCATGCACAGCCCTTGGGAACATGGCAAAATTGACAACAAACATTCAAATCAAATTAATAAAATTCATTCAAATTAATTGCATGATCACTTAGTCTTTTACCAAAATATGCCAGTTAACTGTAATTTAATTACTTTAATATTTTATTCAATATATTTGAAAAGATGAATATGAAAATATTCTGCACAGTAGGAAAGGACCCACATACATATTTTTTTTCAAAGCTGAAAATGATTTTTTTGTGGCAATCCACACTGTATTTAACCCGGACTATTCCTTTTAAGAGACACGAATGAGTAAATTAATGGATTCCGACTGAAGGATGAGAAAACACTAGATGTTGGGAGCAGGTCAAAGGGACACTGACTGGGTCTGGCCCAGTCATTTGTCTCTGTATAGACTGTTGACTGCAACCATTAATTGCTGGTGTTGTGTTTGTTCAACCCGCCACTTATTTTGCCCTTCGTGCCGTGGAATGCAGGGCCGTGCTGCAGTGAGAGAGAGGGAGAATGTAGCCACGTCTGAGGGGATGAAGATGGAGAGAGGAACGGTGGTGGAGAGCTAATGACAGGGCCATGAAAAGCCAGTGTTTAGCAGGCTAACCACACAAGGCAGTGCTCCTTAACACCAGACACTCCGTCTGCTCGCAACCCAAACCAGTCGGTCCGAGGTTACACTCGCACCTGAGTGTGTATGTTTGTCTGTATCCCGACAACAAGTTGCATTACTAATAACCTTAACAGCTGCTTTCAAAACGAATGCGATTTTTGAGTTCCTAGTTATGTTTTATTTACAGAATTTTCATTTTCTTATAAGGCAAATGGGAGGATTACTGCCATACAATAAGAACTATAAAATTATTCTGGAATATTCAATGAATAATATTTCTTCTGTAACACTTGAGGAGACATCTAAAGGAAGATAAGTAGGATGCTTAAGACTCCATTTGTTCTTCCTTTAATATAATTTCTGTCTGAGAGAAACAGTTGAGAAAAACAATTCTTTCCTATGTGAGTCCTCGGAAATGATTTTCAGACAATTTGTAACAAATATTCAGTTGCCAATTTAAAGATTGCGAAACATGCCGAGAGCAAAACAGCTGAGAAGTGTGTGGCTTTCCAGTTTTTTAAGCACTCGTTTGTCCTCCCATTTTTGAAATCACTTTCATTTTACCTTAAGAACACATAAGCGAGCCACTTTCCATATTTTTTTCTCTCTCTCTCAGTCTTTGTAAGGTGAAATGGAGACATGGAGCTAAAAGCTCCAGTAGGAGAGTGATCTACTAAACAATTCAACACAGTGCGGGCGCAGCAGGGGGCCTCTGTCATTCACTCCGCTGTGCTTGTGTCTATGTTCAGCCGTGTATGTGTTGTACGGTTTCAAATGCCTGTGTACACCTCAATAAATAGGCCTTTGAAAAGTAATAATCAGCAAATGACCTCTATTTATATAAACATACAGAATAAAACTAAAACACTTCCTGACCCAGTGTTGAATTTTGTCACACTACTCAAAAAAAAAAAAAAAAATTACAAAATTTTACATTAATTATAACTGCAGTTGTATGAAGGACTATATGTAGAAATATTTACATCACTATGGTATGTTCAGTATAGCATACTAGCATACCAGTATTATATCTGCAGTTTGCAGTATGTACAGTGAGCAACAATTTTCTGTATGCACAGAATAGCCGAAAATGTGCGGTATACATTGCAGAATGCACAAATTATTGTATCCCACAATGCAAAGCATCTAATTTGGCCATTCAGTTTCCTTGTGATAGATAAACCAGAAGTAACAATGATTTTTTTAGTAATAAATTTAGAATCTTTTTTTTAAAAAATATATCATTTAATTACACATTTAGAATTATAGATAATGAATTTAAATTTTAAATAATTATACATTTATAACTTGTAAACAATCTCTTTTGCGACTCAGTAAATCGGTCTGCCAAAAATTAACATTTATTTACCCAAATGCGGATTTAAAAAATACAAAATGGCCTCATTTATGTCAAAAATTTCTGTCTGCATTGTAGAAACATGTCAAAGTGCTTATACCTACATAGAGATCTGCGGTTCTATTGCATTGTACAGAGAAATGCCATAGCAATGTAGTAAGCCCTGCCAATTAGCCAAACCTCTCCATGCGTCTCTCAAAACGTCCTGTGTTTAGAATGAAAAGTGCTGGCTGGCCCCTCTCCCACGTATTCGCTGACTGCTCCGATACAACATCATGTACACATAAACATTCATATTTCCCCTCGAACACATACACACACACATAAACACAGTACGGCAGTTATATTTGGGTGCTTCACATTGTCCAGACGGCACACTGTCAGAGAGTGAAATGAATGGCTGTTTATATTAGAGCCTTGGTTTAATGAATTAACCAGATGCCTGGCCGTGTCAAACCAGGGGCTCATACAGAACAGACACCCTGCGCCGAGCCCCTTTACCTCTCCTTGCTCTCCCTGCAGACAGTAGCGCACCGTGATTGCGTCCTCGGGGACCAGCTATATATTACATCATTTCTTGTAGTTTTTCATAATACATAATGTTTCTGTTTGAAATATAAATTTTTACAGTGTAAAGGCAGTGTAATTTAATTTAAAAATAAATATCTATTAAAGGGGTAAAATTCTTATGCTGTTCCAAACCTTTATGACTTCTGTGAATCACAAAATAAGAAATTCTGAAGCTTTTAAAGCTTAAAAAAGCATGTAAAAGCTAAAATTAGCCATGTGAATTGGACGCCATTTTGCAAGTTTCTAAACACATACCGTACCATAACTGTGTGCCATTATTAATGGAAATGGATCCTGAGGAAGGCCTTCACTTATTCAAGGCATGGCAATGTCAGATTCTTTTAAGACAAATCTTTTCAATGATTCGTTTGACTTGTTTTACAAAACTGGTCTGACAGGTTTGTTCATCAGTCGGTTCTTAAGTTCAACTCACTGATTCAATCTGGTCGCAAGGTAAAGATTATCAGTGTATAACTTATAGCATCAGTTATTTTTAGTAATCACTACATTATTTCCTAAAGTATGATTTTCCTAATATATGATTTTAATGGGCCTTTTCTACCTTTATGAGGAACATCTCTCTTCTTAGTTGTGTGTATATTTGATTTATATCAATTCAATTACAAGCAAATAATTGAATGTCTTTAAAGTGTCTAAATTTAAATCGGCCAAGAATAAAATATAATGCTCGATGTTAGATACCATAATTCATATTTTGCAATTTCTGAGATTCTAATTAAGATTCCGTCACATGTCAGATCATTCATATTTCCTAGTGCAATTCTGCCAAACTCAGATCACAATGTGTGTTGAATGCATCACAATTGAATGTTACTCATGGTGAAGTCCAGGACATTTCCAAACCTGAAACACATCATGAAGTCAAGAGTGCATTTTTACATTCAAAACAGTCATGCTTGACACAGCTTAAACTGAAAGGACAGTTATGAAAGGAATCAGATTTATATGGAGCAAAGCTAGGCAGCTAATAATGTGCTGTAGCTCAGAGAGGAAGCGCAACATGCTGGAAAGAAACTTTACATGACAAACTTTTCAATCACGCCTCATCAGTCCTCCTGTGCCATCTTTAATACAGCTCAGATAATGGCGTTGGTAATTGGTCACAGCGCGCTAGATTGGGAGGAAACATGCCGCGCTATTGTGCCCGTCCCTTTTGTTGTGGTTAAAAAGAGGGGAAAAATAAGATGCAATTTAGACACTTTTAAGAGGTGATCATTTCTCGCGCTTTTTTTCCTCTTCTCCGCCAAAATCATAGTGAAATTGCTGCCTCAGGAAGACTGTAATTAAACTCAAAGTGGCTCTCCTCTGAGGCGCACGCCAGGCTAAAATTAACAGGGCCCTATTAGCGTTGGGAAGCACAGCGTCATCATTGGTGAGCGCCTTCGGCAAAAGAAACGTCCCGGCGATGTGACTTGCTGTGAGAATCCTGACAAAAACACGAAGAGCTCCAGCTGCTAATGGCGAGCTGTTTTAACACTAGCTGTGTCAAGGATTTGATTGCTCTCACCGCTGTTAAGTAAAAGTCACGCCGAAGAAATCAAGTGTTACTTAAACTTTTCTTCGAGGTTTAAATCAACTGTGCTGCTTAAGATACTGTACATCAATACAAACACATCTATACCTCTGAAAAATAGTTCTGAGACATTAAAGCACAAATAAACTTCTCTGAAGATCTAAGGTTTATTGTAAACATCTAAAATGGAGGTTTCAAAAAAATATTTTGACCGCACTCTGGCCATTATAGAACGTCAGAGAGTGTCTTAAAAAGTGAAAAACGTCTTGACTCTCATGGCCTCGGGCGGGATCAGAGGGCAGATCTGCGCATGCTCTTGACACAAACCAAAAGCAGGCAGATGTTCGCTGCATTAGAGGCTGTCAGCCTGTCATTTCACCTGTCCGCTTGGCACAATGTCACATCTTCTTACAACTGTTCCTGTGGGGCGCGTGTCTATAAAAACCCAGTGCTGTGTGTAATGGGCAGAGACACCAGAGCCATGCTTTGGGTCACAATCAGAGCACTTAGGTTTTGATTTTTTTTTAGCGACAACTTGGGGAAAAAATATATACATTTTTAATTGTGACAAAGACAAATAAATATATAAATAAATAAAAACATCACTGATTGGATAAACTTAAGAAAAATAGTAAAGATAATAAATACATTAACAATAATAATAAAATTAATATTTTTATTAATATATCTGACTCATAATTTTGAATTGGTTTTCTGCCTTTTCAAATGAGTAGCCTACCAGAGAGTGGTGTGGATATTCATTTCTCACTGTAATTCTATGTCACTGTCTCCACCAAGAGGTAATTTTGCTAACAACAGGATACAGTTGGTCATATAGAACAAAAGGTGTTTCCCTGTCGATAGCAGCCAACCTATATGAGAAAGAATTGATAATAACAACAACAATAATAATATTAAATATGGTGGTGGGGAAATACTTAAAGTGCACTGCATTTAGGCAAAAGACTGTATCTGTTCATCATAGTTTACTTCAATCTTAGTTCATGCATCGTACCTGCCAGCGGCGTCATGCACTTATTATTTTTGAGGGGGCACAGGTGGGTGGGTGGGGGGATGGGGGTTGACACAGCAGTAGGCTTATGTTTTACTTAATTTTTCCTTTTTTAGGCTATTCGAAATATTGCCAGTAATTAAACTAAGTAAATGCATTTGGCACCTTTATGTATCATGTTAGTTCATCTATAATGGGCGATGGGCAAATTAGCCTAATGTTCAATTAGGGTCATTCTATGGAAATGTCCATTTTCCTGTCCCTAGCCTTTACAGAAATTTTACACTAGAAAAACACTTTAGGGTTATGATTTTAAAATGAAACAATATGTTATTTGAACAATTACACCTTCTTGAGCCATCAATGTGGCAATGTTTGTTTTTTAATTAATTATATAATTCCAAGCACCACAAATCTGCTTGTCCCCACAGCCATGTGCAGAGGAAAAGTGCTTTATTTTGAGGTCAAAAACAGGTTTTTCTACCATTTAAAATACAATAATATATTCATAATTATCAAATATATGATGTGACTGACATACAAAACAAAATGCCAAATGAATATTATAAAATATAATGAAAGTAGTGGTCCCCTGGAGTTGTGTCGCTGGTGTTACCATTTAACAAAAATCATTTATTTTGTAATAAAAATCACACTGATGACATCACTTGACTTCCTCCTTCCTATTTTCTAAACATCTATGAAAAAAGGCCCATGTTTAGTCCACTGTTTCTTTTCAGTTGTCAGAAATGTTCTCATTTATCTCATGACTTCATATGAAGCTTTTAGTTGAAGTCACTGGTGTGACCCACTTTATTGTTAGGGAACTGTAAAAAATTAGAATACAACTGGATTAAACTACTTAATTTAGTGAGTATACCATGATTGACAACATGTGGCTTGATACCTTGCAAAAGCCATTTTGTAAAATGCATTTTTCATGAAAATTGTGTGTTACTGTCACTTGTGTCACCTTCCTTTTGAGTAAATAAATGCACAAAAGATTAAAAAAAAAAAAAAAAAAAAGCTGTCATTTATGTATATTCAGAAAGTCAAAAGGTAATCTAATAATGTGTTTCTGTAGAATGACCCATTAACTACACATAAAATCCGACTTTTTACTTAAGCACCACATATGGGTGTCATGCCTTAAAATATTTTATGACTGACTTTGTATTTAACATGAATTTAATAAAACGTTGTAAGTTACTAATTATATCACTTTCATTGTACAGAACACAACAAAGGAAACTTACATTATCATTTCATTATCAAGACTTCAGTCTCAAAAACTCCCATTATAATCACTGAAGCTGTTTGCACTGTGAAATGAATCTCTTACTTACATCGTACGCACTTCTGCACTTTGTTGTTTCTGATAAGAGAATTCGCCAGAGAATTCAGTCAGCCAGCGCGCGCCCTGAACAAAACACCGCGTTTCAGCGGTGACTCATCTGAACGCCTCTGATTGGCCATTGCATTCATAAGGTCAACAGAATCGTGTGTGATTGGTTATAATGCAGCGCTGTAAAAACGCGTCTGTCTCTGGCTCAGCACCAGCCAGCGAACAGATTAGAATTTAGCTGCTGGTGATTTGACGCACCGAACGATCTAATTACGCCAGTATGAATGTATCAAATATAAAAATATGATTCGGCTATTTTTTGTCTTTTGGAAGCTGCATTCAAAATCCACTTGGCTCAAAAATCTGAGTTTAATTTGAATGGGCATGACGCCTCTGCAAAGGTAAATTTTAAGTGTCCACATTTCACAGTTAAAATTATCCATCCAATATTGAGAAAAAGTATGGAAGAAAAAAAATATGTAAAATGCATTTCTACTTTTACTAAGCTAAAGTAAGCTTTAATTCTTACTTTTTGACTGATTAACTGATTAGTTTTAGAGGTGGTTTGTATGACAAAATCCTGAAAGAGTCAAAACATTACATTCAGAAGCAGCAGATTTTATAGTTGTTTTACATTAGCTGCTTATAGAAGTAACATAAAACATATTCACACTACTCTTAAGTAGTCGAATTGGATATGCATATTACCAGTTAGTAAAAAGCATAAGGCCTTCCGTCAGATAGCATGTTGCAGTGACTAATGAGAAATCGGAGATCAGTTACACTTTACACTGAAATGGATTTCATTAGATACACGCATACATTTGTGGAAGATCATTTTAATTGGCTTGTTTGTTCAGTATGACAGACAAAAAAGGATATATTTAAGCCATGAAGACCTGAGAAATATATCATTTGATCTTGGGAGATCAAAATTAAATTGCAATAAGTAAAAATAATGATTTTTTTTGTTTTGTTTGTTTGTTTCTTGACAATGTAATTGTGTTTTGAAATTTGAGTTAAGTGCTTGCATATATTAATAAAGCACAAATACTTAAAATACTTTAAATTCTTGATTAGATGCTACACTGCAATTAGGTCAAAATAAGCCTCTGGTACACAAGAAATATTTGAATAAATAATTACAGTAGACTTGACAGGCATGAGATAACTTGGCCTGTAATAATCCTCTGATTTTAAAGACTGGAAACAACTCCACCTGCTGGTTACTTTGAATATTTTCCCATGGTCATTATTAATAGCTACCGTTTTCCCACAAAATAAAGTAGACTGGATAAGCGTCCTATTATCAAACATACCCAAACACAAGCCATTAAATGGCTAAAGAGCTCCAGCAGTATTGATAAGACACAACAGTTACGGTTAACAGAAGAGACGGCAGTCAGTAAAAGATAGCTTTATTTAGTCTGGGGCACATCTGTGTTACATCAACTTGTTAATGTTATAAAATACAAACCATCATTTCAAAATAAAAGCAACGTAGCTTTGAAGTTTACTTTGTTTAACGCACGCTTGTCACCTTTAATAAATAGTCTCCATTTATACAAGGACAACAACTGCTAACAAGAATGCGACAGAACAATATTTTAAACAATATATTTCATTTTTTAGAGTCAGAGGAAAGGCAGACACAACAAACGCACGGTAACCACACATGGGAAAAAAAGCAGAAACGACAAATTAGGACAGCTGGATTAATGCTCCTCATTAAACTAGTCATTATGTTTAACGTCAAACAGCAGAGTAATATTGCACCGTCTGAGATGTTGACCACGACCTAATACTGCAGGAATCAATAGACCGGTCCAAATGGATTGCTCTGTTTAGTTTAAAGTGCACCTCAATGGGGTTCATTTTGCTCGTCATTGACCCTTACGGACAGTGACACATTGTATTTGTATCCGATTGCTCATAAGAGTAATTGTACCCATCTAAAGTGAGACAACTCGCTTTACATGTCTGATTGGTCTCAAGAGCCATCTCAACTGGAACGGAAAGCTAATACTGTGAATGGGTATTCATTATTTAGATTTTGGCCCCAATACAGGTACACAGATCCTCTGGGTTACAGGTCCAGGGGCCGGAGGAACAAGGGTTACGTGTTACAAACGCACAGACGCGTTATAAAGGGGGCAATTAAAGATATATCATCTACAATTCTCTTTTATAAATTCACAAAACATTTTTGTTCACTCTTTAGCAAACAATTTGTTTTTAAGGAACACTTTAGGAATCAGTACACATTCACTTCAGACTGTCACAAAGAACAGGCATGAATCGCTCGCCCTTCAGTGAAAAAACAGAGAATAGGAAAAGAACAATGGCACAGACAAAGGAAGAGAAAAGTAAATACATAAAAAGTAGTAAAGAACAGTACGAAGTAGAGTAAAAGTGTTAAAAAGGAGAGTAAAAGACAGAAAACAGGACGTTTGCTCATGTGGAAATGTTATGCCTTTTCTCATTTTTCTCATCCCATTCATTATCGACTTCTACATATTCACTGTTGTGAATATGTTCATAAAATAAAATGTCTGACATCAACCAACAGTAAAGGTTTCGTTTAAAAACAACTGCCCAAATCAATCAGGCATCAGACTGGTCACATTCAAAACATGTACTGTACCACTGAAACATCTCACACACATTTACATTAGCACCCTTGCTCACGTACGTTCACATACGCACACAACGTACCAACACTTCTACTTGTCTACCATAAGAAAAATAATAATAATAATATATATATAGTTTTCCCATCTCACATATCTAATTTCTGTTACTCTGTTAACATAAAAAGAAAAGGTGCAAACTTCAAAAACTAGTCTATTGTAAGTGTCTTTGACGGCAGTAGACAAAATACTGCCAATGTTTTCCTTGTCTATCACAACACTGTCAAATGTTACACAATGAAGTTGTAAAACAGTTTATACTTTAGATTTTGATCTGCTTTAGTCCTTTCAGTGCTTAAAGCTGTTTATGATAGTTAGTTATTTTTTTAATCAAACAGCCGGTAGCAATTCTAGCCATGTTTAGTAGCATTTCTGTCTCTGTTATGACAAAAAAAAAAAAAAAAGTGGCGATGACCATGCCAGCGGACTCATTGGAAGCCTTCATCCAATCAAGCCAAGGAATCCGTGTTAGAAATAAAGTCACTTTTCACCCAAACTGTAGTTCATTATTTTGTAACATTGTTCCAATCCCAGGTGTTGAACTCTGTTCGCATTACATGCGGTACTTGTTGTCCCATTGAGTAACTGGCTCAGTTAACACAGTTAGGGAGCACTGAGCAGTATTTTAACAAAGCCTTCTTGAGTTCATTCTGCATTGTTAATGAGCTGAAGACGATCCGTGTCACTGGAAGATGAGGATATGGTTGCCTCCAAAGGAGGGGCACCAGTTATATCCCATACACTTTGGACTGGATTGGGCTTAGGGGCAGAAACGGTGATGTCCTGCTGGTGGGCATCACCTGTCAGTCACTTTGAGAGATAGCACAGATGAAAATACAGCCCTGAAGATGATGCAGACTAATGTCAGAGCTTCTAAAAGCATTTCTGAGATGTGCTAACCTGAGTAAACAAACCTCACGCTTTGGTGGTTTTGTCATGAACTAGGGGAAAGACTATAAAGCGTCTTCTGTGTTCAACATTAGTTGCAGTTTTAGATCTATACATTTTTTTTCTGCTCAAAAGAGCTAGTCTGTGAACTTTAGTTCAACACTAAAGTCCTCTTAAATATTGCAGAAACATTTTCATTCCAGCAAAATCTACATTGTTGACATCAGTCATTTACTATCGCTGAGGAATTCGCTTTAATTCCTTGTACGTCCTTCATTCAGTATGTCTTGATAAGAACATTCCTTATTTTGTCCTCAAATAACATCTGGTCAATGCTGAGCTAGAACAAGCACCCACGTCAATGAAGGACAAATGTCCCGACTAGCATCTGTCCATCTGAGACACCTATACCTCTGTCTTTCTGTCTGTTCAACATTCAACCATTCATTCACCTATGAATAAAATGCTCTCTCAATGCCTATGCGTGTCTCTGAGGCTCAGATGCGACCATTGCCGTGGCTACTGCCACGTCTGGAGGACAGGCCATGAGGGGCGTAGTGACCGTCAGAGGTCAAGATCAGGCCGGATGCCTCACAGGCCAAAGCCAGCTGCCTCAACGTATCCAAAGCATCTAGCTTAGCACTCCGCAGGAGGTCACACTGACCCTAAAAAGAGAGAGACATAAATTACATGAACCGGGTTGGTTATGAAGTTATATTATACATCAGTTAGCTCTGGTGCATGAATTTGATTAGGCTCACAGTCTGTGCATTAGCAGTGGGATTTTTCAGTGACTTATGCAGGTTACATATTTACACCAGTAGGTGGCGACAAGTGACAATCTTTTTGAGTGAATCATTGCATCACTGAATCATTCATTCAAACCGATTTGTTCAAAAGCACTGATTCATGACTGATTCTTTACAAGTCAGTAACTGAATCATTCATATGTCAATAAACCATCCTATCCATTTCACAAATCTTATTTTCTTAGATTTTACTGTGAACAATTCATCTGTGTATACAAAAAGTAAGATTTTTAATTAAAATGTTAGAACTCTAATCCCTGCCATAATTATTTCCTTTTCCAATATTTTGTTACACTTGGATGTACTTCATTGCAAAGTATTTCATATACAAGTCACAGCAGCAAAAATTTGCCTGTTGGGAAATGATCATGAAAACTGATTTTTTTAAACAAAAACATTTTCTAAGTGGACCTCAGTAGGAAAAACAAATTAATTAAAAACATATGTCCTCTTTAAAGGACATAGAAGATTTATTGACTAAAGCTCTAAAAAATACAGCAACTATTAATAATAGCCAAACAACAAGACTTTGAAGAGACTTGGTTTTCATAGCGTTTATGGCAATGTCTCTTGTTTAGTCCCAAGTGTAAGGTAAATGCTGTTGCATAATCTTTTAACCCATAAACTGCATAAACATCAAATGGAACTGAAACATGAATTTCCAATCGACTAAAACCTACTAGGACATTTCATTTCAAAAATCCACCACACACACGCTATATTTATAAGGTCAACTTTGCAAGATAGAATTTCAAAACAACAGAAGCCTTTCTCCCTTTCGTCTAAAAGCAGAGTGAAAACATTATCCAAAAATGTTTCAAGGCTATTTGAGGGAGGGAAAGAGAAGCTCACGCTATTTACCTTCAGCACAGTGATGTTCCAAGCGAAACTTTCCACAACTTTACTTTGTTTACGGCCTTTTAGATTTTCCTTTTCTCCCAACCTGGGCAGGTCTTCATGAAACACCATTCCTAAGAGGACATATAACAGAAAACAAGCGCATACATAACGTGTATCATTTTATCTTTTTTTTTTTTCCCCTCTGGCTTGAGATTTTCAAAAAGCCATTTATGGTGCAAACACGCTTCTGCAGGGACTGAGCTGCCAAATAATGGATGATATGTACTCATTCATCCTCTGGTAAGATAATATTGTGCTTCCCGTGATGAATCTTGGCATGGCCTCTGTAAGCTGCCCTTTCATTCCTAATCTGCTGTGTTGTCTGTACTCGCTCACTCTTATTTCATCAATATACCCTCATAAGGACATAAGAACACAGTATTTTGACCTAAGGGCCTCGGATGTGTGTAACTGGGGGTAAAAAAAAATATTTGTGTGAGAGATAATGAGGCTAGAAACAGACAGCGAGGATATCCTAGTACTTGTAGAAAGCATTTAATGATCTTGTCATATCCATTTCTTAAGATTTTACGGTTGCAACTGTATAACTGCAGTATTTTGGTAGCTACCATGGTAAAACTGTAATTTGTTGAGCTATCATAATTTAAAGTACTTCAACAACAGTCAAGCTACTCTTTTGAAAAAGTAGTTACTGTGGCTGTATTACAAGCTACTAAAAATAGTAACAAAATACAATTTTCAAATAAACTGTTTTATGTATTCTTACTATTAATATTATAATAATAATAATATTTTAATATAATTTTAATTTACTAATAGTTAATTGATCATTTTTAGCATAAACATTGAGGGGTTTTTAATTAATTAATGTCAGTTAGGGTGACAGATCATACTTGAACAGATTAGGCACTTTTTTAAAAAAAAACACCCAAATTTTAAAAACTGGGTCGCAAACACAGTGATTAAAAGCACCATTTTCTACATTAAATATAAAAAGGAAGACAGAAAGCTCCATGCAGGGACTGTGAATGATTTATTTAAATGGTGAATCGTTTATTTACATGACACCGCCAGAATGAAGAGAGTCACAAAAAAGAATCAGATTTCCCAAAGCTACATTCTTTGAATATTGCGTCAACTAACTTGGTTATAAAGCTGCGCGTCCAATACAATTTCACATAACAGTGGTGTTGTGGTTTGTCATGCTACAAAAACAAATACGCTTTGGAAAAACATTTGTAGCTTGTTACTGGAAAAGCTACACAAACAGAGCCATTGATAGTGGGGTGAAAAGTGTGTGACGTTTCAAGGGACCCCCAGTGGTGGGAGACCCTCTGCGATTTTGCCAAAGGGGCCCCCACAAGATAAACAGTACCAGTGACCCCGATTTATTATGAACAGCCCTGCTGTCACACTACAAGAAAATGCAATTAAGAACATCACCAGTATAAGTACCTCATCAACACTGGATACTGTGTAGACTTACATCATTTCAAAAAAACTCTGAAGGTATCTTCAGCACCTTTCAGGATAAAAGGCAATGTTTCAAAGTGCTGATTGGGGACTGTGTGTGTTGTGGATAACAGGATCTACTTTGAATGCAAATTTGAAAAATCTGTGAATTGTTACTCAAGATTTTCTCACATCCTCTGGGACCTGACTAAAACATCATTCGGTGGAAAGAAAATACAAAGATGATTCATCCCCACTCATCTTCTCCCCCCACACCTCTACTCACCTTCCTTCTGCACTTGTGCAATTCTCTCATGCACTCCGTCTGCATTTTCTATCAGCTGTTTGTTGGCAGAGATCATCTGAAGAAAGATCCAAACAGGAACTATATTATGATCTGCTCATATATTTGAATAAGTTTTTTTTTCAGCCAAGACACATTGCACTGATCAAAAATGATAATAAAGACATTTACAATGTTACAAAAGATGTCTAGTTCAAATATATGCCGTTCTTTTGAATTGTCTATTCGTAAAAAAAAAAAATAATAAAAAAATAAAAAATATTGCTAAACAGAATCCGAAAAAAAAAACATGAGCAGCACAACTGTTTTCAACACTGATAATAATAAATGTTTCTTGAGCACCAAATCAGCATATTGGAATGATTTCTGAAGGATCATGTGACTGGAGTAATGGCTGCTAAGAATTCAGCTTTGCCATTACAGGAATAAATTACATTTTAAAATAAGCAGTTATTTTAAAATGTAATAACACTTCATAAGATTACTGTTTTACTGCATTAAAACATAAATGCAGCCTTGGTGAGCATAAGAGACTTCTTTCAAAAACATGAAAAGAGTTCATCAATCCCAAAACTATTCAACAGCGTTGTACACTTACACAAATTTTATGAATATGGCTAAAAATGTGAACCCAAAGGACTAATTTCCTCAAAAAAATAACCCTGCTGATCTCACATCTCCCAAAAGAATGAGAACCTGCTCCTAATTTTGCATGAAATTCTTCTAAGATTTATCCAAGCTAAATTATACATTATTCATTCATTCATTTCATGTCTACTTTTACTCTATTTAAACTACTGTCTCATTTCTGACATAAAAAATATTCAAACATTACACATCTGTGAACTCTATTATGAACTATGAAAAAGAGATCTTTAAGCAATAAAATTCTGAGAAGACCCTTGCTGCCCTCTCTCACAGTGCAGATATTTATAAAATGTAGTCCTGGCCAGTCAGTGCTGTCTGACTCTCTGGGTCTCAAACACACAACAGGACCCAGAGTCAACCTACAGAGAGAGACAGAGAATGAGGGAACCTACAAAAGGAGAGGAGGAGGATGGTGACTAAAGCTTGAAATGTCTTACTCACTCCGATGTGCCTGTTCTTACTCCCACACACATACACGTGGGATGGATAAAAAGACAAATGCCATTGTAATGGCAGGTAATGCAGAGTTAATGCAGCTTATATTTGCAGCAGTGAAATGCCATGTTTTAAGAATTGCTTTGTCAACATAAAGAGAGAGGTCTCTCTAGCTTAACATTTAGGAAATGGTTTTATCTGCACATTAGTGATGCCTGGGAAATTTAGCATAAGCATAAAGTTGGCCTATTATAGTCTATGAAACGGAACCACCGACAGCCCGACAGAAAAACAAATGGCAATGATGCATGACAATAAAATAGCCGACATAAATGGGCGTCTCTTACCGTGTCATAACCATTTAGCAGTTTACGAGTGGCATCAGTCAAGTTGCCCACAGGTTCCAGGCATGGGTAACCTTCCTTCAGAGTGAGTGTGGCACTTGGGGGCCCATCTGGACTCTGCAGCCTCGTGGCTAAGCTCTGGATGCACTGCTTCAATGTGGCCATCGGGGGGAGCCCACACTGCTCTTTAAAAGCCACTGTGGCGCTCTAAAGAAAGAGAAAAACATGACCACACAGGCACACACTTGGTTAACACAAATATTTCAATAAGCCCAAGAGACAGAGATAAAAGTAAGTGACATGACAATACGATAAGCACAAAAAAATGTCATGTTAATAAACAAAAGAAACATAAAATGTGCATATTTCCAATTCTGGGCATTTTTTTTTTTTAGATGTCTCTTGTGCTCTGTATTTATTTGATAAAAAAAAACCAGTAAAACAAATATTGTGGAATATTATTACAATTTAAAATAATATAAATATTACAAATTAAAATAATCGTTATACAAAACAAAACATTATACATTATATTATACACTTTTGATCAATTTTATGTAATCTTGCTAAATGTAATAATTTCTTATAATGTTCTTTTAAAAAAACATGTTAAAAAAATGGACCGCAAACTTTTAAATAGTATAGTACAGAGTACTCTAAAAGTATACGATCACAACTGCAAGATCGACAAAAAAACGAGAGCTAAGAGTCTGAAAACTTGAAAAATGGTGACATTTATATTGTTTGACACTGACTGTATTATGTAAAGCTACTCTCACGAGGCAGAGCCAAAATAATGACTTCTTTCCTTTATACAGACAGATAAACCTGTGCAATTTAACAGCTTTCTGTGTCTGCATGACTGTCAAAGGCCTCAGCTAATCACATTTCAGCTTTTTATCATACATTTCCCTTCATTACATTGTGGCAGATAGAGAGCCCGTTTCTATTTTCCACCTGACAGAATCACACACCCACAATCGTGATTAATAAAGCCATTTGGAGATGTACGTGTGTGTTAAGGGGGCTTCATGTGGGTGATTAGTCTGTATATCTGTGTTTATTTGTATGAGAAAGAAGTCCATAGGGTATGCTGTGAATATAGTGGACATTGTTGTGGCTCAGATATATTATACAGGAAAATGGAATGGAAATAAAAGAAAAAGGGACCAGTGTGTACAGTGACCCCATGAAGTATTTGGACACTGAAAATGTATGAATGTCACTGCATTAGATAAAAAGAAAAATCAAACCAAGTGGCTTTCAATTCAAAGAAAGATAAGAATGCATTTGGGCTAAATTTATCAAACAAACAAAGTCTGTTACCTGCGGTGTGTGAGGTAACCGATTCATAATTCTACTAAAAAGGACCACTGGATCAGATGGTTAACAGTAATTGCAAAGATAAGACTAAAATAAATAGTTTTTGGGGCAGCTGTCTGGTTGTGTGTTTATCTCTGAGATCAGCAGGTTTTGTGAACAGAGTAATTATGGATGTGGAGTAACTCCTCTTCCTCAACACACTGCGGTGGCAAGTGATCCTGGCCCTGTCGCCTGACCTCACAGATACTCTACCCTCTTTCCCTCCTCCCCTTAACCGTCACCCATAAATCATACCTTAACTTCAGAGTCTAGGTCAGCAGAACTGTTGTTTTTTTGCTTGGTTTAATTTCTAGGGCTTCCTTGAAAATTCAGATCAACACACTGAGATGCCAGAAATGTACGTGTTTACATCAGTTAAGTTAAACCCCAGAAATGGCAAGTGAACTGAGGTTTGCTTTTACAATGGATGCCCGTACTCCAGTGTGGAGGTGTCTGGTTTTTACACGTTCAGAACTGAGACTTGCAACTTCATGTCATCTGATTATTAAAAGTCTTTATCAAAGCATTGTTATTGCTAGTGAGGTTGAATCTTCAGGTGAGTGGATTTAGGATGTGAAGCTATTACTTTGTTGTATGTACACTGCAAGCAAATGTTTAATGAAAAGAAAACAAATATATTCATCCACCTAATAGTCTCACTATTATATCTGTTTCCAGTGCCTGACATGGCCATGTTATTAGTAAGCGAGACATATTTACAAACAGCACCAATTATCTGCACGACCCACTGAACAGCACTAACAGCACTGACGAAAAGCTACTAAATATTTTGTTCACCATTTCCAAACCATTATATTTAGACAGCTCTGACTAGGAGAGCCAGCCGTCAATCTAGATGGACCAGTGCTACCCTGACACTAATGTGGCCTCATCCAATCACAAATACATCCATTTAAAATGAAACACATTAGTAAAAGCTGCACCCATAGAACATGATAGAAGGAATATAAAATATTTAGAAATACAATAAAATATTTAATTATAAAATATTTAGAAATTATTCCAATAAAATAAACTAAAAAAAATGTACTATTTATTTAGCTTTTAGATTATAGGTTTCTATGCAATGAACTGATAACTTAAACTTATCAGGATGCTAGTCCCCAGCACAGCCCCAAGCATAAAGCGATAAACCTTAAATTTTTGACAGGAATGAAAACAAGGCTGTGACGAATAGAAGCACAGTGGGTCCAATGGGCCGTACTGTTATTAAACAACATACCGATAATTCAGCTGATGAAACTTCTGTCTAAATAACTTTCAACGGAATAATAACTTCATAAAACAGTTCTGAAAGTTGTGAGGACCTTTATACAGTGTGTGATTTTGCAAAGACTGTAAGTCTATCCCTCACAGTGTTGTTTTCATCTGCGTTAAATTCAACAGTGTCTAACCTGATTAAGGTCTTTAGTTCACCAAAAAAAACAAAACAAAAAAAACACTAATCATTTACTCAACCTCATGTCATTCCAAACCCATAAGACACAAATTAAGATATTTTTATGAAACATGAGAGGTTTCTGTCTCTCCTTTGAAAGTACAGGCATGCAAGCCTAATTTGAATCTGTTCATTTTATGAAGCAATCATATCTCTTCACAAAACTTGGATTAAACCGGCATTGTAAAATGAATCTTATGGATTCATTTTACAATGCCTTTATGACCTTTCTGGGTCCTTGGATCAGTCTGTCTTTAAAGAATAACCAAAGTCTTATGGGTTTGGAACAACATGAGGGTGAATAAATTTTCATTTTTTGGGTGAACTATCCCCCTATTACCAGCAAGATTGCCTTGATCATCCAGCATCACATGGAAAAAACCATGCTGGCTGACCAGCACCAAACCGCACTAATCTACATAAACCAACCTGAACCAGAATGGAAATTCCTACATGTGTAACTTGGTCTTTTCAGCAGGGTGTGGCTGCTAAGTAGTGAAGAAGTCAAACTGCTAGTATTACTGTTGTCTGAACACGCACAACCTCCCTTACCAGTGCATCCTCTCGCAGGTCTGTAGCTTCTCGCAGAGGTCCGCTGGCTGGGCGGAAAGTGTCATCCAGAACTTTGATTCCTGTGTTACGCAGAGTGACATACTCTCGTCCACGCCGTGCTCCTCTCCTGACAGACAGACCCCGTCTCTGGGCCTTTCCTCCACCTCTGCGGTTAGTGATGGCGATGTGTACAAACAGGCTGGCGTGGGGCAAAAGGTCTCCAGCGAGGCCCAGCAGGGGCACATTGCGGTAACCAGGCTGTAGACACTCAAAAGCGATGGTGTACTGGCCAATGAAGTCATCACCTATATAATCATCATCCAGAACTACGAAACGCAGCAGGGCTAGTTCAGGCATGTTCACCTGAAAAGAGAAAACAGTAAATGTAACTTTAGGCTCTTCAGGTGTGCAACATTCTACAGATGCAGCTGTAAAGAGAATTGAATATCTAGGGTGTGTAAACAGACACTTAACACATGAGCAGACATTCTGAAATATGAAGCATGCAAAATTTAGTGCAGACCACTGAGCCAAACGTGCCACTGTAACACCGCAGAATATGGTAGTTAAAAGATCATTTGCATAAAGCGCATTCCCACAGTCTCATCTATTTAAATATGGAAATGTTTAGCATGCACACACAATATCACCTGGACATCTGGCTATGTAGGACAAACACACACATTAATAAATAAGGACACAATTTAACAAAATCATAGGCCTACATCTTGCACAACATGAATAACTGCGGGACTGTTACAGGCTGAAGCAACTTACAAAAATGATTGCGTAACTATTGTTAGAGGTTCACATAACCAATAAGCATACTCACATAGTAACAAATACATTGAAAATAACAGGAAGTCTATTTCACTGCTTCCTTTGTGTCAGAAAAACAGGAACAATGGTACCTGAGAGTAATATCACTTAAATTACTAATTTGCGCATCTCCAAAAGAAAACGTATCGTTATTGAGAGGGGCGTGTGTAAGCATATTCATGATATGTAGATGTATGTATACACGGCATGTACCAACACACACACACAAAACAAGTGAGACACAAAAGAGTTATGTCACACTGAATATGCATATTCATACTAAGAAAAGGAAAAACAGAGAAAATCTGGCAGGAAAACAGACAACAAAGATAAAATGCCTCAGCTGGCAGCAGACACCCACGCAGACGCCTGGACACAACTCATGCAAGAGAAAATAGTTCAAGACAGGTATGCAGCATCTCAGAGAACCTGCTTCAAGCTTCTGTACATGGACAAATTTAATGAACTCTACAGACAAAACTGTTCTATGATATTACCATGTTTTTGGACATGGTAATACCATGTTAAGACCATGGCTGTATGTTGCTGTAATAACATAAGGGTACCAAATAAATATTGTAAATACAATGGTACATAAATAATTACAGTACAGAAAGGATCATACACACATCTAGGTATGACAAATACATGTATACTCTACAGAAACATTAAATAAAGACCATTATATAAAGAGTTATATAGCAAAGAGTTATATATCTCAACTGCTGAATTGCTAGCATCATTGCAAAATGCAAGAGTATTAATACATTATCACCCAACTCTAATCTGTTAAATGCGACTATTGGGCATGAAGTTATTAAAATGTTATCAAACAACATCATGATTTTCTGTAAAGCTGCTTTGAAGCAAAGTAAATTGTGAAAAGTGATACACAGATAAGTATGATTTGACTTGACATTGAGACTGGCATCATTAGGGGTACAGAGCTGTGTCTGTCTGTGTCTGTGTACGTACGTTTGTTAGCAGGACTCTGATCGGTGTACCACTCCCATGACTTATAATTGTATGACGTCCTTGAGCTCCAAGCAACAAGAGACAAACAAATGCAAACAACAAGAGGCACAATCCCCCAGGACAGAATAAGAGTGTGTGTGTGTGTGTGTGTGTGTGTGTGTGTGAGAGAGCGAGAGAGAGATATATATATATATATTTGTGATTTCACTGGATCCTTCTCAAAACCTCCTCTTCAAATAACCATATGGCACAGTCTTTTAAATCACAATAGCAGGGATTTAAATTTATAAGCGCTAAGGACAAGTCTCACCCACAATTTTTATCACTGTCTACTTGCAATACAATGTGTTTGATGTAGAAACTCATCCAAAAGGCACATATCTACCTTTATACAAAACATGGATGTACAGTGTCTGGAGATTCATATCGGAAGACTGTTTTTTCTAGTCAGTGGTGCAGAGCATTTATTAGGTCTAAACATGACAAATGCAAAAACTGTGTAGGGTAAACAGGCAATAAATACAGAAGTATTTATTTACTGCATATTCCTGTCAAAGTCTTCACTGTCATATTCTAATAAAGGATATTGTACATTTTAAAGCCTCCAATTTCCTCATTTCAGCATTAAATGCAAGGCATATGGAGTTTTGTTATAATCTATCCTTGAAAAGTTGTATTTTTTTGTGGCAAACAATATTAGCTGGTTTATATTTAACTCGGTCTAACAATACGAACAGTTCTGGCATGTAGTGTGACAATAGTGTGCTTAAACATCTCTCTGCTTGTTGATAGAAACTAGTATTCTTGACAAAAACATTTTTTAGCCTTCAAAAATTGCTCCTAACACAATTTCCTCAAACATACACTCTCCTCAGATGAACCTTGTAAAAATGTACTGATTGGTTTCAGCAGTCTTGCTTCACACCCAGAGTGCTGCATGTTTGTGTCCACTTCATTGCACTGGAAATCACAGGTAAAACAAACCCTCACCTGCACCAAGAAACTCTTAATTTGCATCTCGTACTTAAAGCTGTCTCAATTTGGCATGCAACTGTAAATAGGCCCTGCTAAAAGAAAGGTCACATCACTGAAAAAAAAAAAAAAAAAAAAAAAAAAAATGTTGGAAGAAACTGGCACCCACTTATAGAGCAGTGTAATGAGGTATCTAGACACTAGTTTGAACTACAATCCAGGGCAAGAGCATTAGTGTTAGCAGGCCATTAAGTTTTGATGTAGACCTTCCCTAATTACAGATCTAAGAAGAGTTGTGTTGAGTTGCACACTCTTGCGTCATCCCAGTGCATCCATGAGGACAGACTGCATCCATTAACCTCATTCTGGTTGTGGATCACAGGTCAGTACTCTATACATTCATGTTATTTATGTATGTGACATTTCTGTTATAGTTTCCAGCTCAGGTTAACGCATGCTATGAAATTAAAGCAAATGGAGCAACCAGTGAACCAGTGAGAGCTAACCTTTTATAAACTCGCTGCATTCTATCAGGAAATGTTTATGTCTAACTACATAGAGAGAAAATCAGCGTATCTTCAAAGAAAACATTGCAACTTTCACAACAAATCTCAGAGTCTTGAATCAGCGCTAAGAGCAGAATTAGCTTTCAGCTATTTTGTTGTCCTCTGCAATCTATGTATGCAAAGCCCAGGCAGAGCCAATAATATTTTTGTTACAGAAACATAATCCTGTCAATGGCGTTTTCACCTAATGGTAAGCAAAATATAAGACGTTAGTTGTTGAGTATGTGTTTTAGAATGATGGGGCATAGCTGAGCTCAGTCGGACTCTGTTAATATTGCATGCAGCAGGTAATCAGTGTGAGACATGGCTCAGTTGCTGCTTCATGGACTGCAGCATTCTGACTAAGACACATGAGAATGGACACTGCCCTCAAGACTGATACACACAGAGAAGCTCAGAATAACCTTGCACGTCACTGGCCACACCACAGAACACGGGGTCAAAAACCCACAGGCAACATCAAACTACAGACCAGAAGTCAATAATTTCCAGTTTGGAAGCTGTGTTCTATTCATATTCTTATGCAGGACTGACCATTTGCAAAGAGCTTGATTGACAGGCGATCTGACCAATCATAACGCCGAATCCGCCATCTTGTCCAACAGCTTCGGCTGGAAACTAATAATAAATTCAATTTTCTATTAATTAGATTGTGTTTTATTAAAGATGCAATAGGTGATTGTCTTCAGAAACATTTTTTGTTATGCTGGTTGAAAGTCTCTTCACATCCCAATAGCAATCACTAAGTTAAGTGGTCTAAATGTATTTATATGTATTTATTTATTCTGTGGACGACGTAGGACCAAGAAATGTTTGTCCAATCAAAACGCTCGTTCTGAGCATTTTTATTGACTTTCCTACCTGACTGTCAATGTGTATTTGCATACCTCTGCGCACCCGGTTCACGCTGACAGGATACGTCATCAGCACGTTCACCTATGCTACGCAGACTAAGCGAGAATGGCAGGCAAACATCAACAACCTGATCTTCCTTCCTTGTATTGTAGTAATTTAACTAGCTGTACTATAAAGTTTTCTTACCGGCGAATGACAAAAGATGTACTGTAGTAATGTTGTCTCTGGTTGTCTCATCTGTTCGCGTTCATGCGTTCAGGAGGCGTGGCTTTGGACGCCGATTTGCAGGGAGGGTGGGACGTTCTCTTTCAGTGCTATCAGGCTAAAGTTAGCATTTTCCAAGATCTCCTACTGCACCTTTAACATCTACACCTACCCCAACCCTAAACAATAATGCAAAAACAGTAATTTTTGTTGTACAGTATGACAAAAATTACGCTATACTGATGTGTGCATGCCCATAAAGAAGAACTAAAAATAAGACAGGAATAAGACAGGAGGGTAGATTAACTTCAGTGGACTTCGGTGAATAATGGTGTGTTCCGCAGTTGAAATTAAATACTTTCTGATTTTCATTCATGTTCATTTTGTGCTTTAAGTACATATGAAAAGATGATCCATTCATGTAGCGCTTTAACTGAGGCAATACAGTGATCTGTCATTAAAGAGCCACAAAATGGTATTTATTGTTTAAATTTCTTTAAAAATGACCAAATTTGAGAGCTGAGAATCCTGAGACCTTGTACCAGAAGTAACCTGCTCTGTCTTGTCTGTCGGTGCGTTGTCAGTTTCCTCTTTACTCTGCAATGTATTTTTTACTGCGTGAGAACATGTGTAGTGTGAGAGTAACATTGTTTGTCGGAGATAGCAACAGTAACTAAGGAGGGCGGGTCTTTGAGAAGGGTCAATTGTCATACACAAAAACATTTCCTTAAAATGGACCGTTATGAATAATTATATCCAAAATAATGATTTTATAATTGTTAAATAATTTACATTGAGTAGATGTAGAAAACATTTTTCTTTTAGATGTACTGCTGATCATTTGTTTTGTGTGTGTGCGCATTCACTGTTCATTCATTTTACCATGGTAAAAAAGTAGAAAGTAATGGCTACAGTACTGCTACTTCACAACCAATTTGAAAGTTACATGCAACTGCCACTAGGGGGCAAAATGCAAAAACCATATGCAAATATAGAAGGTGGAAAGGTTGGCTTTAGTTTCAATAAAGTGTTCCAACATCACATATGAAATAAATTAGATTTATATTCATGATGTTCTCACTCTCTCACCTGGAACTCAAAGGTCTCGTCAAACAGTGGGTCATCCTGGTTCTGGGCAGCAGTGCGAGTTCTCTGCTCTGTGCAGTCTGCAGGCACTCCGTGCAGCTCCAGCACCACATATGGGTCAATGACCTCACCTTTGGCACCAGAGCCTTGTGGCTTGGGTAGACTATGAGCACTAATAACCTTCACCCTGAGTGTTTGTGGTGGTACACCAGGCACGCAGCCTTGCGACTGGGCACTGAAGTAGGAAACCTCCTCTCGCATGACTGCTGGACGAAGAACATACCCACACCCACCGTTCTGCATAAAACGGCCACGGGTCAGGTCTAGCATGGCACCTGGCGTCTGCTGGTTGAGTGCCACCAGTTGCACACCTCCTTTCCAGTAGCCTTGTGGGTTTGGGTTGCTAGAGTCTAGCCTAACAGAGCTGGGCCGCACACGAGTTAGATTGCGCTTGGTAAAGATCACCAGCTCCTCTGGGCTCTCACTGGCCAGCCGTCCTGCCTCTCCTTCCCCAAGAGAGCACAGGGTCCAGTAAGGGGGCTCAAGGTTCATAGGTGTACCTGGTGTAGATGGAGTGGAGGGGGGGGAATGCTGTTGGGATGGCTGTGCACTCGTCCGGTGAGCATAAAAGTTGCGACTTCCAGTACGAGCAACTGCGACGAGATCAGACAATTCACGCCGCAAGCGGAGGCGCCTTGGCTGTGGGGGCGGGGGAACAACAAGGACCACCCCCAGTTCCTCTTCCCCAGGGATAGTCATCCTTCTGCCAGCCAGAGGACCACCGCCACCAATCTCCTCATCTTCCTCAGATACCTCTCCTTCAGAACCTTCCTCTTCGGGGGGTAGCTTCTTTCCGACAAGAAGCACCTTTCCCTTCAGCTGCTCTGGAGAGGGCAAAGTGGTTGCACGACCTCCCAGACTGACAGGCAGAGATTCAGGGGTATAGAGCTTGGGTCCAAAAACCTTTTTTAGGTGTTGTGCAAGAGTACGTTGCTGAGAAGGTGAGCAACGCTGGCATAGATACAGCAACAGAGGATACTGGGAGGTGAGAAACGCATACTTGTTGACTACTTCCAGGGCACTGCGCAGAGTAACAGAACCATGATGGTGGTGGTGGTGGTGATGATGGTGGTGGTGGTGATGATGCTTTCCCTCTGTACCATGGTCTACACCCAATAGTGGCTCCCCTTCTGGCCCATCAGTAACCCCAAGCTCCAGACACCGACAGCCAGCCTGCAGTGCTCGAATGAGACCTCCAAGATCAGCTCGGCCGTGCACTTGGTCATCCAGCAGGTAGGAGCGGTAGGAGGCACTGATGAAATAATGAGATAGGGGCATCTTCATGTCTTGGCACACATTCTGGTGCTCAGGGTCTAATAACTGGCACTCAGGTGACTGTAGGTAGCGGGTAAAGCCATCCAAGCCCAGAAGACTTCGTTCACGCCCAGCTGCAGAGGGCTCAAAATGGCGAAGAAGCTCCAAGCAGCCCTCAGTGGTGGCCAATGACAGGCCTTGCTCACTCTCTAGGAAAAGACGCAGGTCTTGGGCGTCAAGGCACTCTCGGTCTTTTGAGAGTTGCACTAGCAAGAAATAGACATCAGGTCGCGTACACAACTCACAGTAGGCCTCCTGGAATTCCTCCAGCGTAACATGAGAGGTTAGCTTCTCTTTGCTCCGCTGAATCTCCTTAAAGCGCAATCGCACCTGATAAAAAGAAAAAAAGAAAGAGTTGTATTAACATTTTTAGTACACATATTTGTGTTGGTAGCACTTTTATGGATAACAGTTTGAGCTAGAAACCCAAACTTTGTCTTTTCAAAGCGTGATTAGAAGAGGATTAATCTACAAACTATTATCATTGTGCTATTGCCCAAGGCACTTGCTCCAGGGGGAATGCCTTGCTTTGGATAGTAAAGTATTTACTAAATGATAAACAAGAGAACATGAGGACTACTGTCAGGCGACGATTGGTTATTGATGACCAAGGCCTTGAGAGTTCTGTAGT